>JAAAKG020186342.1:0-25262 GCA_010014905.2 Druon quercuslanigerum | reverse complement strand
AATATTTCACTGATTTCAAAGAGATTTCAAAGTTTTCATAAAGATTTAAAATATTTCGAAAAAGTTTCAGATAGATTTAAAAGACTTTACAAAGATTACAGTAATTTCACAAAAATTTCGTAAAGATTTCAAATATTTCGCAAACGTTTCAGATAGATCAAAAAGATTTGACAAAGATTATTAAGCAATTTGCAAAGATTTCACAAAGACTTTACAAAGCTTTAAAAAAGATTTCAAAACGATTTAAAAGATTTCGCAAAGACTTTTAAAGAATACACAAAGATTTCACAAAGAATGCACCAAGAGTTAAATGATTTCCCAGAAATTTCAAATATTTGGCAAAAATTTTTAAAGAATACACAACTATTTTCCAAAGAATTTACAAAGATTTCAATGACTCTCCAAAGATTTCACAAAGATTTCAAATATTTCGCAAAATTTTTTAATGAATACAATAATATTTCACAAAGATATAAATAATTTTCTTAAATTTGCACAAAGATTAAAAAGATTTTAGAACAATTTTAAACATTTCTCAATCATTTTTAAAGAACACACCAAGTTTTCACAGAGCTTTCCATGATATCACCAAAATGTCAAATATTTCACAAAGATTTTAAATTTAAGCAATAATATTTCACAAAAATTTAAATGATTTTCTGAAGATTGCACAAAGATTTCAAACATTTCGCAAACATTGTTAAAGAACACACAAATTTTTCACAAAAATTTCAGTAATAATCGTTGAAATTTGCCTAACAGAAAAGTTTTAACCAAAAATGGAAGGGTTAAACTTTTAATTTAAAAAAAATAATTTTTTATTATTAGAACAAAACTAATTTACTACCAAATAGTTGATTTTTTTTACTACATTTTTAAACTTTCAATACAAAATGACGAATTTTCTATATAATACCGTTGAATTATCAATTAAAAATTATGAAATTTTGATTTAAAAAGTTCATTTTGTACCAACGAAGACTTATATCCAACAAACAAAAAAACTAATTTTTAACACAATAGTTCAATTTTAACAAAAAGTTGAATGTTTACTTAAAAAAAAAATGAATTGAATGTTTAAGAAACACATTTTTTTAATTTTTAAGAAAGTAGTTGATCTGTAAAACCTCGTGGTTAAATTTTTAACGAAAAAAAAATTTCAAACAAAAAAATTAATGTTTTATCGAAAAAAAAGAATTGTTAACAAGATTTTAGAACTCTCACCCAAAAAGTTGAATTTTAACTATAAATGATGATATTTGAAACAAAAAGTTTAATTTTCTTTAAAACGAAAAACGAATTTTTAAAAAAAATTCATGAATTCTGAACCAAAAAGTTAAATTTTCAAATAAGAAAGATAAATTTTTTAACAAAAAGATTAATTCACTACGAAAAAATACGATTTAAAAAAAACAACTCAAGAATTCGTAATCAAAGCGTTAAACATTACAGAAAAAATATTTTTTAAATAGTTTTTAAGAAAGCAGTTTAACATCATAAAATAATTGTTTAATTTTGTAAAAAAGTTTTTTTAAAACAAAATTCAAGAATTTTTAACTAAAAAAATGAATTAAAAAAAAATCACTACCAATAAGACGAATTTCCAATATACATAAATCAAGAATTCTCAAACAAAACGTTAAATTTTTATGATAGAAATATATATATATATTTTTTAAGAAAGTAGTTAAACTTTAAAAACTAGTTATTTAATTTTAAAAAAAACGATTTTTTTAACAAAAGTCATGAATTCTGAACCAAGAAGTTAACTTTTTAACTAAGAAAGATACATTTTTAAACAAAAAGATAAATTCACTACGAAAAAATACAAATTTTCAATAAAATTCAAGAATTGTTAACCAAAGCGTTAAATTTGAAAGAAAAAAATATTTTTCTAAATAGTTTTTAAGAAAGCAGTTAAACTTCAGAAACTAGTTGTTCAATTTTGAAAAGAATTTTTTTTTACAAATGTCAAAAATTTTCAAAGAAACATTTGAATTTTCAACTAAAAAAATGAATTAAAAAAAAATCACTACCAAAAAGACGAATTTCCAATATACATAATTCAAGAATTCTTAAACAAAACGTTAAACTTTTAACATAGAAATATATATATATATATGTATTTAAGAAAGTAGTTAAACTTTAAAAACTAGTTATGTAATTTAAAAAAAAAAAAAAAAACGAATTTTTATCAAAATTCAAGAATTCTCAACCAAAAAGTTGAATTTTCAACTGAAAAAAATGAATTACAACAAATTCACTACCAAAAAGATAAATTTATAATACAATTCAAAATATCTCTACCAAACAGTAGAATTTTTATCTAAAAAGGATGATTTAAAAAAAAAAGTTTAATTTTCTACTGAAATTTTTTTTAAAACAAAATTCAAGAATTCTCAACCAAAAAGTTAAGTTTAAAAAGAAAATACATATATTTTTTGTTTTTAAGAAAGCAGTTCAACTTAAAAAACTAGTTATTTCATTTTTAAACAAAAAACAAAGCGACTTTTTAACAAAATTCAAGATTTCTCAATCAAACAGTTGAATTTTCAACTAAAAAAATAAATTAAAAAAATTCAATACGAAAAAGACGAATTTTTAATCAAGTTTAAAAATTCTCTACCAATAAGTTGAATTTTTAACTAAAAAAGATGCATTTAAAAAAAAAAGTTTAATTTTCTACCGACATTTTTTTCTTGATAAAATTCAAGAATTTTAAACCAAAAAGTTAAAGTTTCAACTAAGAAAAATGGATTTTTAAACCAAAAAATTAATTTACTACAAAAAAAGACGAAATATTAATAAAATTCAAGACTTCTGAACCAAAAAGTTGAATTTTCAAAAGAAAAGTTTAATTTTCTACCAAAAATTTTCTTAACAAAATCCAAGAATTCTGAACCAAAAAGTTAAATTTTCAACAAAGAAAGATAAATTTTTCAACAAAAAGATTAATTCACTACGAAAAAATACGAACTTTCAATAAAATTCAAGAAATCTTAACCAAAGCGTTAAATTTTAAAGAAAAAAATATTTTTTAAATAGTTTTTAAGAAAGTAGTTCAACTTCAAAAACTAGTTGTTTAATTTTGCAAAAAAAATTGTTTGAACAAATTCAAATTCAACTAAAAATTTGAATTTTCAATTTTAAAAATGATTTTTAAAAAATCACTACCAAAAAGACGAATTTCCAATATATATAATTCAAGAATTCTCTACCAATCAGTTGAATTTTTAACTGACAAAGATGAATTTTCAAACAAATTGTTGAATTTTCTACCGAAAAAAAACAGATTTTTTAACAAAGTTCAAGATTTTTGAACGAAAAAGTTGAATTTTCAAGTAAGAAAGATGAATTTTTAAACCAAATATTAATTTACTAGGAAAAATACGAATTTTCAATAAAATTCAAGAATTCTTAACCAAAGCGTTAAACTTTACAGAAAAAAATATTTTTAAAATATTTTTAAAAAATAGTTTAACTTCAAAAACTAGCTGTTTAATTTTGTGAAAAAAAATTGTAAACAAAATTCAAGAATATCCAACACAAAATTTGAATACAAAGTTCAAGATTTTTTAACCAAAAATTTAAAGTTTAAACTGAGAAAGATGCATTTTTAAACCAAAAGATTAATTTTCTACGAAAAAATAAGAGCTTTCAATAAAGTTCAAGAATTCTGAACTAAAACGTTACATTTTTAGATAGAAATATATTTATTTTTAAGAAAGTAGTTCAACTTCGAAAATTAGTTATTTAATTTTTAAACAAAAAAAAACGAATTTTTAACAAAATTCAAGAATACCCAACCAAAAGATGAATTTTCAAAGCAATTTAAAAATTCTGTACCAAACATTTGAATTTTTAACTAAAAAAGATGAATCTTCAACAAAAAAAAAGTTTAATTTTGTAGCGATTGTCTTTAAACAAAATTTAAGAATTCTAAACCAAAAAGTTAAAGTTTCAACTAAGAAAAATCAATTTTTAAACCAAAAAATTAATTTACCACGAAACAAGACGAATTATTAATAAAATTCAAGAATTCTCAACCAAAAAGTTGAATTTTCAACCAAAAACATACATTTTTAGACAAAAAGATTACTTTTGTAACAAAAACATTATTCATTTACTAATAAATGTTTACAATTAAGAAAAAATAATCCCTGTACATTTTCTTTGCAGTAGTAAAGCTTTCAGTTTGATATCTCATCTCCTGTGGAATTGGTACGACCCACACAAAATGTCGGTAAAGTAGTATTTAAGAAATTTGAATTAAAAAATTTGAAAAATTAAATTGAAACTTTAAATTATAAATAAATATAAAATAAACTAAAATTTTACAGTTTAGTTATTATTTAATAAAGTTATGCCATTTTCAATTCAAGCTTGATTCATTTAGAAGAAGTATTATTACTCATTTTTCGATTTTATTTTATTATTAATATTGCTATTGCATAAATAATTAATTGTTTATAGTGATTAATTTATATTCTCCATTATTACATTTGTTGTTATTATTATTGTATAGTATTATTATCCAACACAATAGTGTTTATCTCATTTCTGATCATATCTGATAAAAATAATTATGGCACATTTCAGATACAATCTATGGAGCACTTCTGAACAGGACCTAATAAAAAAACACAAATTTCCGGAAAGAAACTGAAAAATTTGAATTCAAATTTCAAAAAGGTTTTGATAAAATCTGAAAAAAATGTTTTCGGACTATTTTAGATTTTATCAGAAATTTCCTTTCAAAATCTTTCCGATTTTTTGTACAGTCTGACTAAATTACTCGTTATCCAAACATTTGAAGTGACATTCAGCGGTTTCATCAAAAGACATAATTTTTTATCGCATCCGCAGTCCACACGCCAGAGATCTCCCAGATTCTCCCTTAGAGACTCCCGCCTAAAAAGAAAATAAAAAATACCACCCGGCGTTGCAATCGTGAATCCCCAGAATCTCCAGAACCATGCGGTCAAGGGCTTCAAGGGGGTCAGGGGTCATGGTACTAAACATAACCTACAAATCAGTCCCGAAAGTCTCAAATGACCATGACCCTGTCCTCAACACTTATCTCTTATCGGCGGAAGCCAAATTCGATCGTTATTCGCATCTCCGGGAGACTATATTCACCACACGTGTGCACTCAGCACTGTCACAACGATCGTGCTGGACGTAACCTTGAAAAGCCCACCCAAAAGCCTCCCGAGTGCCCCCAGCCGAACTGCCGAACTCCGAACTTCGTCGAACGCCCCCGAGAGCGTTCGCCGCGGATCCGCGGATTACTTTTTTCTCTCCTCGCTTTTTCTTTCTGCTTGACAGTATCCGAATATTCAAGAATCGTTATTTGACAACCTCTCCGGGTCAAAATGACAAGTGTAACGCGGACCTAGAACCCGAAAATTCCGTCGCAGGGATCCTCCGCTGGAAGAAAGTGGCGCGAGAGGAAAAATATAGGTTAGGTTCGAAAGTGTTCGGCTTGTGAAGTTGGTGGAATATTAAAGTGGCGATGTTTTCGCTCCTGGATTGAAAGATCCTCGGGGATCAGGAACACTGCCTGCACTAGGTGCTTCTGACGGAAAGCATGGTGCAACAGCGTCAGGTGCTTCCTCGCCGTAACGTCAGAATCCTCCTCGTCGGCGACCGTGGCGTAGGTGAGTTTTGGCAAGGTTGTCTATACTTCATTGTATATATCTAGGGTGCACTTTGATATTTTAGACCTTATTTACTCGTTAAATATTACGAGGACGCGGTCAGGTGTTATTTGGTTCAGGTGTCAGTCATCAAATTGATGTTCCGTTAGGGTTACGTTAGCGAAGTATGAAGTGAGAAAAAAAATTCTGTTTGTGTTTGCACAGGTTTTTTTTTGCTTGCGGATTGACATAAGGAGAGATTAAATATAGAAATAACGGGTTTTAAAGACTATTTCATTTATAACAGATTAAATTAGAGGCTTTTCTGGAAGATTTTAGTTATTAGAGACAGAGCGACTCACTTTTTTGTTGACATTTAAAAATGTTCAATTTTTGACATTCTTGCTCGATGAGTGCAAGAGTGAATAGGTTATAGTTCATTGTTTTTTTTTTAATGCAGGTAACAATAGTGTTATGCAATGTTTTTTCCTGAACAAGGAGAACTTTTAGCAAATTTATTTGTTTCCTTGAAAAATTATTTCTCTAACTGAAAATGAAAGAATTCTATTTTTTGTAACAAAATTAACTTTTTTAGTTCGAAATTCATCTGATTTGTTAAAATTATTTTTTTTCAATTAAAAATTTAACTAAATTTTTTATAGTATTTTTTTTTAGAAATTTAACCTTTTTGGCAGAAAATTAATTTTTTTATTTGAAAATTTAACCATTTCGTTGAAAATGCTTCTCTAATTGACAATTAAACAATTATATTTTTTGTTGACAATTTGTCTTTATTAGTTGAAAGCTCATCTAATTCGTTAAATATTATTATTTTTTGGTAGAAAATTAATCTTCTTGATTAAAAGTTTATTTATTTGTTTGAGAATTAGTTTTTTTTATACAAAATTAATTTTTTTATCTACAAATCCAACTATTCCATTTTTGGCTGAACATTCATCTTCTTCAGTTAAAAACTTAACTATTTAATTGAAAATGTGTGTATTTTGTTGAAACTTTCTCATTTATGGTAGAAAATTGATCTGCTTGACAACTAAATCTTGTTTGTTGAAAATATATTTCTTCGGTCGAAAAATTAGTCTTTTTATTGAAGTTTAATTTTTTAAATTAACATTTTAATCAAATTTTTTGTTTAATTTTTTTATATACGTTTAATCTTTTTGACAGAAAATTTGTTGAAATTTTATCTGTTTCGTTAAAAATGTATTTTATTTGATTAAAAATTATTTCTCTAACTGAAAATTAAACAACTGTACTTTTTGTTTTGAAAATTTAGCTTTCTTAGTTGATAATGCAGCTATTTTGTGAAAAAGTTGTCTTTTTTATAGAAAATTAACCTTATTGGATGAAAATTCATGTAGTTTGTTAAAAATTGTTCTTTTTTGGCATAAAATTAATATTTTTGATTGAAGTTTTATTTCTTTGGTTGAAAATTAGTTTCTTTAATAGAAAATTTATTTTTTAACTAAAAATTTAACTATTTCATTTTTTCTGGAAGAATTTTTAGAAATTACATCGTTATTTATCTATTAATTCATCTAACTGAAAATTCAACAATTCTATTTTTTGTTGACAATTTATATTTTTTAAGTCAAAATTAATCTATTCTTTTAAACATTTGTGTTCAACTTTTTTTCTCAGAAATTCATCTTGACGAACTGACTTTTTAAAAATATTTTTAATGTATAAAATTGCAAAGTTTCAAAGACTTAACAATTGTTAAAATTTTAAGTTGCATTAATTAATAATAAAAAAGATTGTTCAACCAAATAGTTGAATCCTTAACAAAAAATATGAATATTTTTAACCAAGAAGAATACTTTTCTACCAAAAAGGCAATTTTCGAACAAAACAGTTACATTTTCAAGCAGATGAATTTTGAACTAAAATGATACATTTTCAAATAAGTTAATATTTAAGAAAGTAATTTAAATTTTATTTTTAAGGAAAAATATAATAGTTGAGATTAAAACTAAAAAATATTATAATTTTGTATAAAAAAGGGTTGAATTCATTCAAAGAGACGAATTTTCAACAAAATAGTTGAATCCTCAACCAAAAAAGATTTTATTTTTGAATCAAATAGTTGCAATTTTCATAAAAAAAAGAATTTCTACCAAGAAAGATAAATTTCCAAACTAAAATGAAATTAAAGTAAAAAGAAAATTTACGCAAATTATAATTTGAATTGATAAATAATTTTTAATGCAGAATAAAAATTTTGGATAGTTTATGTTTGAATTTTCTTTGGTTTTTTAATTTACGTTTACGTAAATATAATTTTTCTTATTCACCGGCAAAATTCAAAAAGATTTATGAAAATTCCAGATATATCAATAAAGTATTCAGAAAACTTCGAAGAAATTTTTGTTTATAGAATTTAAACAAGTTATAGACTTCTAAAAATCCTTAAAATATTTTCAAATGACCAAATTTATTTTGGTCAATTTTGGAAATCTTTTTAATATTTTAAAATCATTTTTAATATTCTTTTTAAATTAATTTTTAAACCTTTGAAATCTTTTAAAATTTTAAAAAATTTATTTCGAAATCTTCAAAAAGATGTTATAAGTTTTTTGAAATATTTCCAAACTTTATTTTTTTTTCTCAAAATTTCCTAATTTTTTTTTTCTAAATAAAAAATCAATTTAAATTGCAAAAATTGTTTTAAATTATCTAAAAATCAAAGCTTAAATAATAATTAAGATATTCTAAGTTCTTTTCTATTATTAGAAAAATGTTTACGATTCCAGGTAAAACTTCCCTAATATTATCTTTGGTAAGTGACGAATATGCCGAAGATGTTCCTGGAAAGGCAGAGGAGATCACCATCCCTGCAGATGTCACTCCAGAACAAGTTCCGACTCGCATTGTTGACTACTCTGGTAAATAAACCAATTTTATAACAAGAAATTCATTAAATTTTAGAAGAAAAGCTGTACATATCCAGCATAAACTAGCAATTTAACAATTATTAATTGAAAACAACTTAAAATAAAAATGATTGAACTTAAAAGGATTTATGTATTAAAAAGCGTTTGCATTTTACAATTCTCACTTTAAAAAAAGGGAGAGAAATTTGCGTATTTAATTTTTGTTATTATTGGAGGAGGAACTTTTCTTTACATTTTTATTGAGTTGAAACGAGAAAATAATAGTTCTTCAATTTTTTCTTAAAAAAGCAGAGGTTATTTTATTTTTTATTTTTATTTTATTTATTTCTTATTCTTTTTTTTTTTTAATTTGTATTGATTTTATGGGAAATGTTTTATTTATTGCGAATTTTTTCCCTGAATTCGAAGAAGCAAACTTGGTATTTTAAAATTTTTTGTTTAGTTTGAAAGGAGAAAATTAAATTTTATCAATTTGTTCTGATTTAGAAGAGGCCCTTTGTGCTTTTTAGTATTTTTATTCTATTAGAAGGGATGAAGGTTTGGTTATTTTTTTAAATTGGTGTTCTTAATTGATTTTCATTTTTTTTTAATTAGAAGAGGCCCGTTTTTTTAAGTATTTTTATTGAGCCAGAAGGGATCAAATTTTGCTCATTTTTTTCTAAATTGGAGGAGGCCATTTTTTATTTTTTACATTTTTATTCATTTTAAGTGAAAAGTTTTTGACTGAATTAAAAGAAGCAAATTTGGTATTTTAACATTTTTTTAGTTAGAGGAATTTAAAAAAAATTTTAGTTGAATTGGCAGAAGGAAATTATATATATTTCAAATCTTTATTGAGTTGGAAATGAGGACAATTTGGTTTTTAAATTTTTTCTTAACTGAAAGAGGCCCTTTTGTATTTTTATTATTTTTATTGAGTTGAAATGAATTACATTTTGGTTATTTTTTTTCTGAATTGGAAATGGCCACTTTTTCGTTTTAATGTTTATATTGAGTTAGGAAGAATTTTTTATTGAATTGGAAAAGGTTTTATTGATTTGGATGAGAGGAAATCTTGGTTTTAATTTTTTTATACATCAAACAGGGTCATTGAGTTGGTCACATTGAGTTTGGTGATTTAGAAGAGGGAAATTTTTATATTTTTAGGATTTTTACAGATTTGTAATTGACGAAATCTTGGTTATTTTTTGTCTGAATTGGAAGATGACAATTTTTCGTTCAAAATTTTTATTTAGTTTAAGGGAAGAATGATTCATTTCATTTTTTTTTGGAATTGGACGCCATTTTTTTTTATTTTTAACATTTTTATAGAGCTAGCGGGAATTACATTTTGTTTTTAATTTTTTTATAAATCGAGCAGGGTCCGTTTTTTGTTTTTATCATTTTTATTGAGTTGGATGGATTGAAATTTTATTTTTTATCTGAATCGCAAGAGGACATTTTGTCGTTCAATATTTTTCTTTTATTTTTTGGGAAGAATGGTTAATTTTAATTTTTTCGGAACTGGAAGAGCCCACTTGTTTCTTTTCAACATTTTTATTGAGTTTTAGGGAAGAGTATTGTTTATTTTTAATTTTTTCCTGGAATTGAAGAAGCTTATGTTGTACCTTTAACATTTTTTCAGTTAAACGAGAAAATTATAGATAGTTTTTCCATTTTTTTCTGAATGAGACAAGGTCTTTTTTCTTTTTAATATTTTTATTGATTTTAAAGGAAGAGTTTGCTTTATATTCCATTTTTTTCTGCTATTGGAAGAACCATATTTTCTATTTTTAACATTATTTTAGTTTGAAACCAGAAAATTATAGTTGTACCATTTGTTCTGAATTAGAAAGTCTTTTTTCCTTTTAGCATTTTTATTGTGTCAGAAGGGATGAAATTTTGGTATTTTTTTCTGAATTGGAAGAGGCCATGTTTTAAATTTATTTGTTTATTTTTATCATTTTTATTGAGTTTAAAGGATGAGTTTGATTTATTTTCAATTTTTTTCTGACATTGGAAGAACCATATTACGTATTTTTAACATTTTTTTAAAGTTTGAAACGAGAAAGTTATAGTTGTACCATTTGTTCTGAATTAGAAACAGTCCTTTTTCTTTTTAGCATTTTTATTGTGTCAGAAGGAATACAATTTTTGTTATTTTTTTCTTAATTGGAAGAGGCAGTGTTTTTCTTCTTAACCTTTTTACTGAGTTAAAGGGAAGAGTTCAATTTATTTTTATTTATTTTTTCTCAATTGGAAGCAGAAAATTTAATATTTTTAACATTTTTTTTAGTTGGAAACGAGAAAATTATAGTGTTTTAAATTTATTTCTTTATTTTTATCATTTTTATTGAGATGGATGGGATTAAATTTTGTTCATTTTTTTATTTCTAAATTGGAAGAGACCTCTTTTTTTATTTGTAAAATTTTTATTGAGTTTAAGGGAAACAGTTTTTAGTATCAATTGTTTTAAATAGAAAGAGGAAAATTTTTAATTTTAAACACTTTTATAGAGTTGGAAGATAGGATATTTTGATTTTTAATTTTTTCTGAATTGAAAGAGGTCCCTTTTTTGTTTTCGTCATTTTTATTGATTTGGATGGGATAATATATTTTTTTTTTTTGATTCTGAATTGAAAGAGACCATTTTTTATTTTTAGCATTTTTATTAAGTTGAAGGAGGAAGATTTTCTTTTTTAATTTTTTCTTTAGTGGAAGAGGTCTTTTTTATCATTTTTATAAAGTTGAAAGGGATGTATTCTTTTTTTAAATTTTATTGAGTTTAAGGAAAGAATTTTTTTCAATTTTTTTCTGTATTTGTAAGAGGCAATTGGTTTTTTTAAAACTTTTTTTATTTTAGTTTAAGGGAAGAATAAATATTTATAATTTTATTCTGAATTTGAAGAAAAAAATTTTATATTTTAACATTTTTTTAGTTTGAAACGAGAAAATTATAGTTTTTTAACATTTATTCCTTTGTTTTTATCATTTTTATTGAGTTGGATTAGATGAAATTTTGTTTATTTTTTTATTTGTGAATTGGAAGAGACCATTTTTTTATTTGTAAGATTTTTATTGAGTTTAAGGGAAGAGTTTTATTTATTTTTAATTTTTTCCCCTGAAATTGAAGAAGAATATTTTGTAATTTAAACATTTTTTTCAGTTATAAATGAGAAAATTTTAGATTGTTTTTCCATTTTTTCTCTAAATGAGAAAGGCCTTTTTTCTTTTAAACATTTTTTTTAGTTTGAAACGAGAAAAGTATAGTTTTTTAATTTATTTGTTTGTTTTTATCATTTTTATTGAGTTGGACGGGATGAAATTTTTTTATTTTTTTTATTTGTGAATTGGAAGAGACCATTTTTTTATTTGTAACATTTTTATTGAGTTTAAGGGAAGAGTTTTATTTATTTTTAATTTTTTTCCTGAATTTGGAAGAAGAAAATTTTATATTTTTAACATTTTTTTTAGTTTAAGAAGAGAGAAATATAGTTTTTTAATTTATTTGTTTGTTTTTATCATTTTTATTGAGTTGGATGAGATGAAATTTTGTTTATTTTTTTCTTTCTGAATTGGAAGAGAACAATTTTTTATTTGTAACATTTGTATTGAGTTTGAAGGAAATATTTTTTAGTGTCAATTTTTTTGAATTAAAAGAGGCTATTTTTTATTTTTACCATCTTTATTGAGTTGAAGGAAGGAAATTCTCTTTTTTTTACCTTTTTTTTCTTTATTGGAAGAGCTCTTTTTTGTTTTTATCATTTTTATGGAGTTGGAAGAGATATATTTTTTTTGTAGTTGTAGATGCGATTTGTTTCTTTAAAAAAATTGTATTTAGTTTAAAAGAATTTTTTGTTTCCAACTTTTTATGAATTGGAAGAGGCGATTGGTTTTTTTTTAACTTTTTTTTTGAGTTTAAGAGAAGAATAAATATTTTCAATTTTATTCTGAATTGGAAGGACATTTTTTATTTGTAACATTTTTATTGAGTTGGAAGGCACGACATTTTGATTCAATTTTTTTTTCTGAATTAAAAGAAGTCCTTTTTTGTATTTATAATTTTTATTGAGTTTGTCAGAGACGAAATGTTGTTTATTTTGGTTTTTTATTTTATTTAAAGAGGCCATTTTTTAAAAATATATTTATTGAGTTGGTAGGGAATATTTTGGTATACTAGATTTTGTAAATTGGAAAAGGCACTTTTTTATTTTATTTATTAAGTTCGAAGGGTATTGCTTGTTTTTCTGAATTCTCAACATTTTTGTTGAGTAGGTGGGGGCCAATTTTGTATTTTCAAAATTGACTTTTATATTTTTTAACCTGAAATCATTGACTTATACAATTTAGAAAAATTTTAAATTGTGCAGTATAATAGCATTTGATTTAGAATTGTTTAATTGGAAAGTGTTGGCTTCGATTTTTTTCATGTAAATTATTGAGTGTTTGAACTAGAAAATTCCGAATTAGAATTTGTTCAAGCTTCTATTCTAAAAGTTTAAATTTCAAAACAGGTTTTATTTTGAGTGCTTTAATTTGCAGTTCAGTTCTTATTACTTGAATTGAACAAATTTTCAGCTTTAAGAGTTTTAATGAAAATTACTTTATTGATTTTGATTTTTTGATTTTTCGATAGCCACAGAACAAACAGAAGACCAGCTGTGTGATGAGATTCAAAAGGCTCACGTGATATGTGTGGTTTATTCTGTCGAGGATGAAGATACACTCGACAGAGCTTCCTCTTATTGGTTACCCCTCGTCCGAAAATGTTCTTCAACAAATCGCTGCCCAGTTGTCCTCGTAGGCAACAAAATTGATCTTGTCGACTACTCAACCATCGAGGTAAATTCATAAATTCTCTTAATTATTCTATTCTATTTATCTCTAAATTAATTTGTTTTTTAATTTAATTTTTAACACTTTCAGGCCGTCTATCCAATCATGAAAGATTTTTCCGAAATCGAAAGCTGTATAGAGGTAATGCTTCATTTTTTTAAATCAATCATTCCAATAATTGTTATCGAAATTTTTCTCACGATTGCATTATTTTTCAGTGTTCTGCCAAGACGTTGCAAAATATTTCGGAGATGTTCTACTATGCACAAAAAGCTGTATTACACCCCACAACTCCTTTGTACAATTACGATACACAAGAGGTTCGTGAAAATATTCTACAAGCTTCAGAAGTATTTATTGCCAAGTGCTAATATCAGATTTTGGATTGATATTTTAACCAAGAAATGATTTTCATTTTAAATCGGATAGCGTCAAATTGAAAATTTCAATTTTAAAAAGAATAAGATAAATTTTTAACACTTAATATTAATTATCTATGAAAAAATTATGGATTTTCAACAGAATATATGCATTTTTAACCAAATAACTGAATTTTCACCTGACTAAGAACATTAATTTTCTACCAGAAAAAATAAATAAATAGATTGAACAGTGAATGTGGTGTTAGTACAAATTTTATTAGGTTTTATTTGATATTGTTTTGGTTTCTACACTTGTTTAAAATAAATAGTTGAATTTGTAAACTAAAGAAGATTAAGTAAGCAAAGAAAAATTACCTTTTAAGAAAGTAGTTTAACTTTTTAGGAAGGAGTTGAATTTTCAACGAAAAATGTAAAAGTTGATATTTAAAAGAAACAAAAAAAAAAAAAAGATTTTTATTTAAAATAGGTGGATTTAACTTACAAAAACGAATTTATAACCCAATACTTTAATCGTTAAATAAAATAAATCAACTTTTAACGAAATGATTCAATTTTTAACCAAAAAAAAAGATATTTTACCAGAATATACGAATTTTCAACCAAATACATAAATTTTCGAATGATGAATGAAAACTCAAGTTTTTACCAAAAAATGTAAAATTTCTAAAGAGAACAATTTTTTAACTAAAAAGATAAATATTTAAAAAAAATAGTTGAACTTTTAAACTAAAGAAGGTTAAGTCAGCAAAAAAAAATTAACTTTTAAGAAAGTAATTTAACTTTAATCAAGGAGTTGAAATTTCAACGAAAAAAGTAAAAGTTGGTATTTGAACAAAATAAAAAACAGATTTTTATTTAAGATAGGTGGATTTAACTAACAAAAACGAAATTTTAACCGAAGTATTGGATTTTTAACAACAAAAAAATATATTTTATCAGAATATATTAATTTTCAACAAAGTATATAAATTTCCAAACAAATAGACAAATTTTCTACCAAAACGATTAAATTTAAAGAAAATTAAATTTTCAAGTAAAACAGATTAATTTTTAACCTACAGTTGCATTTTGTATTTTAATTTTCTACAAAATTTATAAAGATAACAATTTTTAAACTAAAAAGATGAATATTAAAAAAAATAGTTGAATTTTCAAAAACAAAATGTATTGGCCCATAAAGAAATCCAATCGAATGGTTTAATTTTTAGTTAAATAGTTAAATTCTTAATCAATAATATGAATTTTTAGCACAAAAGATTAATTTTCTATAAAAAAGATGAATTCTCAATAAAATAATACATTTTTAACCAAATTGTTGATTTTTTAACTAAGAAGATTAATTATCTACTAGAAAAGACGAATTTTTAAGAAAATACATAAATTTTCAAATAAATTGCTTTTAAGAAAGTAGTTTAACTTTTTATCAAGGAATTGAATTTTCAACGAAGAATGTAAAAGTTGATATTTGAACAAAAGAAAAAAATTTTTTTATTTAAAATAGGTGGATTTATATAAAAAAAAAACGTATTTTTGACCCAATACTTTAATCGTTAAATAAAACAGATCAAATTTTAACCGAAGTATTGAATTTTTAACAAAAAAAAATATTTCACAAGAATATACAAATTTTCAACAAAATGTATCAATTTTGAAACAAATAGTTAAATTTTCTACTAAAACGGTTGAATTAACAAAAAAATATTCAATTTTCAAGTAAAAAATATTAATTTTTAAACCTACAGTTGCAGTTTTATTCAAGAAATTGATATTGTGCCAGAGAAGACGGATTTTAAACAAAATACATAAATTTTTGAATTAATGGTTCAATTTTCTATCAAATATTATAATTTCCTGCAAAACTCATAAATTTTTACCAAAAAATGTAATTTTCAACCGAAACAGATCAATTTTTAACCTGAAAGTTGCATTTTTAACAAAAAATGTGAAATTTCTAAAGAGATAAATTTTTAAACTAAAAAGATGAAGATTGAAAAAAAGAATTGAAGTTTTAAACTGAAGAAGATTAAGTGAGCAAAAAAATTACTTTTAAGAAAGTAGTTTAACTTTTTATCAAGGAATTGAATTTTCAACGAAAAATATAAAAGTAGATATTTGAACAAAAGAAAAAAAGTATTTTTATTTAAAATAGGCGGATTTATCTTAAAAAAAAAGGTATTTTTGACCCAATACTTTAATCGTTAAATAAAACAGATCAACTTTTAACCGAAGTATTGAATTTTTAACGAAAAAAGATATTTTACCAGAATATACAAATTTTCAACAAAATATATAAATTTTCAAACAAATGGTTAAATTTTCTACCAAAACGGTTGAATTAACAAAAAAATATTTAATTTTCAAGTGAAAAAATTAATTTTCAAACCTACAGTTGCATTTTTATCCAAGAAATTGATATTGTGTAAGAAAAGTCGAATTTTCAACAAAATACATAAATTTTCGAACGAATGGTTCAATTTTCTACAAAACTCATAAATTTTTACCAAAAAATGTAATTTTTAAACGAAACAGATTAATTTTTAACCTAAAAGTTGCATTTTTGACGAAAAATGTAAAATATCTCTAAAGAGAACAATTTTGAAACTAAAAAGATGAATATTAAAAAAAAAATTTGAATTTTCAAAAAAAAAAGTATTCGCTAATAAAGAAATCCAGTCAAATTGTTTAATTTTCATTTAAATAGTTAAATTTTTAATCAATAATATGAATTTTCATCACAAAAGATCAATTTTTCTTTTTAAAAAAAGATGAATTCTCAACAAAATAATACAAAATCAATTTTAACGAAAAATCGAGTTCGTTAAATTTTTATTTATTTTTAATTTATTTATAATAAGAACTAAATGAATTTCCTACAAAACAGTTGATTTTTTAACAGAAAATTTCAAACCGGTTATTTTTTAACCAAAAATTTGCAAACATTAAAAAAAAATCAATTCAATAGTTAAATTTTCTACCAAATTGTTAACTTTTCGAGCTACAAATACGATTTTTTTTACAAAACAGTTGAATTTTGAACAGCAAATTTAATTTTCACCCAGTACATTATTTTTCTAGCAAAAAATACGAATTTTAAACAAAAAAGTTAAATTCTCAAACAAAAAAAATTTATTTCCAACCAAGTAGTTGAATGTTTTACTTATAAAGGATGAATTTTCAACAAAAAAAATCTGAATCAAGAAAGAAACAAAATTACAATTAAATTGTGTAACTTTCAAGCAAAGTATGACTTTAAAAAAATTTGATGAATTTTCAACAAAATAATTCAATTTTGAACAAAATAATCAAATTTTAAACCAAAAAAGATTAATTCTTCAACCAAAGATGGAAATGCAGAACATACTGTCAAGGCTGCAATAAATAAATAGGAATTTCTATTTTTTATGGAACAAAAAATAACTTTTTAAATAAGGCATAATTTATTGAACATAGAGAAACTTATTATTAATAGTTTTAAAATATTAAGTTGGAAAACTGGAAATTTTGTTTGAAAAATAGTTTTAATTTTCGCTTGCACACTTTTTAATTTTCGACTACAAACTCTTAAATTTGCACTACAAATTAGTTTTATGCTTGAAAGTTTTTGTGATACTAATATTATTTTCTTTTAATGTAATTATTTATTATTTAGTTGAAAATTGAACTTTAATCTTAAAAAAGATATCTTTTTTGGTTGCAAAGTCAACTGTTTTGTTAAAAATTCGTCTTTTAGGATAAAACATTAACGCTTTTTTTTAAATTTGGTCTATTTGATTGAAAAATTTACCAGTTTAAGTAAACGTTTCGTTTTACTCGGACCAAAATGCAACTTTTTGTTTGAAAATTTAATAATCTTCTTAAAAAGTCATACTTTTTGTTTAAAAATTCAACTATTTCAGAAAATTAACTTATTGTTTACAATTCTTATTTGGGTGTTGGACAATGAAATAGAATCTTTTTTGGAAGAAAATTTAACTATTTTTTTTAGGTTTATTTTTATTCATCAGTTTTAGAGCAAATTTTATTTTTCATGAATAAAAATGAAACTTTTGGGTTGAAAATTCAAATATTTTTTTTAAATTTCTCTTTTTGATTTAGAAATTCACCCGCTTTTCATTTTTTTCGGACAAAAATGCAACTGTTTGGTTGAAAAGTCATACTAGTTGGTTAAAAATTAATCTTTTTCGTTGAATATTGAACTGTTTCAAGAAAATTTAAACTTGTTAAAATTTTAAATTTGCTTTTGAAATGAGAACAGAAATCTTTCCTGGATAAAAATTCAATTTCAACTATTTTTTAATTCTAAAAATTCACCTTTTTGAAGAAAAATTTCATCTTCCTAAGATAAAAAAAGCAACTGATTAGCTCAAAATTAAACTATTATGTTAAAAAGTCATACGTTTTGGTTGAGAATTAGATTGTTTTGTTAAAAGTTGAACCATTTAGTAGAAAACTTACTTTTTGTTCAAAATTTGTATTTTTGTGTTCAAAAATTAACCGAAATATTGTCTAGATGAAACTCCAACTTCTTACCAACTTTTTTGTTAAAAATCCATCCTTTTTGGTTCTGAAAAATTCATCTTTTTGGATTGAAAATTCAATTTTTTTTCGTGGAAACTTATTTTTTGTTAAAAAAATTCATGTTTTGTTCTTGAAAAGTGAACTGTTTTGGTAGAAACCTCGTTTCTTTAGGAAAGTGCAACTTATTCGTTAAAAATAATTTTTTTTTCTTGAGTACTCAACTATTTTCTTTGAAATATTTGGTTGTGTCACTTTGTTTAAAAATCATTTTTTTTTTAAGATTTGTATTTTTAGTTGAAAATTCATCTCTTTGTTTAAAATTTGAACTATTTTGTTAAAAAATAATCTTTTTTAATTGGAAATTAATTAATTAAATATAATTGGAAAAGCCTTTATTTTTTAAATTAAAAATGTTATTTTTTTTTGATAAAAAAATCATTTTCTTGGTTTGAAATTTAATTTTCATTAAATTCTGCTGTTTTGTTGAAAATTTAATTTTTGTTACAATTTCATATTTTGATGTTGAAGAGAGAACTGAAATCTTTTTTGGATAAAAATTCAGCTATTATATAAAAAAAAATTTAATAAAAATTCAAATGTTTTAAGAGAAATTTCATTTTTCTTGGATAAAAATGCAACTGTTTATTAGAAAATTAAACTATTTCGTTAAAAAGTCATACTTTTTCTTGAAAATTCTATTGGATTAAAAATTCCATTTTTTTCGTAGAAATTTATTTTTTGTTTAAAAAAATTCATATTTTGATCGTGAAAAGTCCACTATAATCTTTTCTGGGTGAAAATTCAACTATTTTTTTCGAATTTGTTTAAAAATTAAAAATTTATCTGTTTGAAGACAAATTTCATCTTTCTTAGATGAAAATGCAACAGTTTGGTTAAAAGTTTAACTATTTTGTTAAAAAGTAATACTTTTTGGTAGAAATTTTTTCTATTTTTTTGAAAATTTAACTGTTTCGCACAAAACTTACTTTTCGTTCAAAATTTGTATTCTGGTGTTGAAAAATGAACTGAAATATTTTCTAGATGAAAGTTCAATTAAAAAAAAAAACAATTTGTCGTTTTTTATTAAAAATTCATCTTTTTTAGTACAAATTTATGTCTGCTTGAAAATTTAACTGTTTAGTGAAAAAGCCTTTTTTGTTGTTTCAAATTAATTTTTTGAACTGGAAATGTAACTTCCATTTTTTTAAGATTGATATTTTTTAGTTGAAAAATTTTCTTTTCTTTTTGGTAAAAAAAAAACAATTTTCTTTGTTTGAAGTTTCATTTTTGTTGGGTAAAAATGCATCAGTTTCGTAGAAAGGTAATTTTTTGCTGAAAAGTCACATTTTTGGTTTGAAAGATCAATTTTTGTAGATAAAATTCGTTCTTTTGGCTTGAAGATTCAAGAATTTGTGTAAACTTTTATTTCTTTCTTGAGTGTAAAGTCTTTATTTGTTGAAAATTCATCTTGTTGATTTAAAAATTCTTTTGTTTTATTATAAATTTCTGCTTTTTTATTGAAATATAAATTATGACACTTTTTTTGTTGGGAATTTATTTTTTTATATTGAAAATTCTACTACTGTATGTTATAAAATTTAATTATTAAGTTGAAAATTTAAGTATTTTGTTAAAAAGTCATACTTTTCTGCTGAAATACTATTTTATTTCGTTCATGAAAGATTCTATGTTAAAAATATTACATGATTAAAATGCTGCTATTTGAATATATTAATGATCAAGAAAAATGTGAAATTAGACCATAAAGATTGGTGGAATTTTGAAAATGAAGTTCTCGGATCCTAATATATTTATGTACTAATATTTAAATTTTGTCTACAGCTCACTGAAGAATGTCAGACTGCATTAAAGCGAATATTCAAAGTGAGTGTTTTACTTTTCTTGCATTTTAAAATTTTTTTCTCAAATTCCAATGCCAATATTTGATTGTTGTTTCGTTTCTTTTGAAAGATTTGTGATTTAGACAACGATGGTCTTTTGAGTGACATGGAATTGAACGCGTTTCAACAGTGGTGTTTCAACACTCCTTTGCAACCTCAAGTCCTCGAAGACGTGAAGGCTGTCCTCTCGAAAAATATACAGGACGGCATTTACAAAGGCTGTGTCACATTAAAAGGATTTATGTACTTGCAATGTTTATTTATTCAGCGTGGACGAAACGAGACGACCTGGGCAGTTTTGAGGAAATTCGGATATGATAATGACCTCCAGATGGCAAAAGATTATATAAACCCACTGTAAGTTTGTTTTATTTTATTTTATTTTTCTATCCAAGTTTAATTTAAACGCAGACTTCAAATTCTTTTCTCTATTTTCCATTTTTTTATAATAAATTCCCTTTTTTCTCCTTTAAAAAAGAAAAAGAAACTTCTCCTTTTTCTCTTTTTCTCGATTAAATGCGAATCGAATTAATAGAATCCAATCAGAAAATTTAACTATTTTTTGTTAAACAGGCTGGGTACTAATCCGGGAGAATCGGGAGACACTTGCACCGGGCGAAACCCGGGAGATTTCCCGTATTTTTTAATTCTTGAAACTTTCAACAATATTTCTCGCCTTATTTAAAATTCTGATTTTTTTTTTGAAAGTGCCATTCTAAAAGAGTTCAATCTTTCAGGCCTTGAAACTAACATTTTTTTCTTAAACTTAAGTTTTAGAGCTTTCGAAATTTGAATTATATTGTTGTTTCAAATTTAAGTAATCAACATTTTAGGACCATTTCGCTATTAAATATAATTCAACATTTTATATTGAAGGCCTTGATAGTTAGTTTTAAATTTAATAAATTTGGGTGTAAATATAAAGCAATTTCGGATTCAAAAGCATAAAATTGTACAATTTGAAAAAATTAAATCATATCATGATAAATATTGTTTTTTTTTTCTTTATCTTAATTTTTAATTTTCCATCTAAGATCTTTAAATTCTTCAATTTTTAGTTGAAAATTTAAGCAAATAAGTAATTTAAAATTTAAAAAATTTATATTCGAGAATTTCTAGAATGAATAATAATTCTAAAGGAAGGTTTGAAGTTAAAAAATTAAAAATTTGAGTTTAAAATAAAACACGATGAAAATTAAACTACCTGAAATGGATACATCAATAAAAGAAAATTTGTCGTAATTTTAAATGGTTACAATTTCAGATTTCTAAATTTTCAGGAACAACGTTAAATTCTGGAAAGTATTATTAGCAATTTAAAAATTATCAATTTTTAAGTGATTTAAATTTACTTCCAATAATTGAAATTTTAAAGGGTTTGGTATAAAAAAGTTTAAATATCATAATTTTTGGTAAAATAAAATTTTGTTTAGTTTTAAATTAGGCTCGCATTCGTTATTTAATTAGTTTCAATGTTAACTTCTAATGTTGTTATGTATTGAATTTTAAATGGTCCAATTTCCAAATTTTGAATCGTGAATATTCAATTATAAAAATTTTGCCATTCTGATATTTTAAAAAGTTTAGTTTAAGATCATGCTAGTTTCATAATTCTCGAAATGAAAGTAAAATTGTTTAATTTTTAGCGCTTCGAATTAGAAATTAGACAATTCAACTCCTTTTTCTAATTAAATTTTCCATAATCTTTCGTACTTTTTTTTTAAATTTCAGACGTTTGCAAGCTGAAATTATTAGTTATTAATTATTGTTTCAAAAATATTTAAAACCGTATATTAAAAAATTGTTTAAATAATGGATTTTTAAATTTGCATATTTTCATGTTAGTAAATAGAAATTTAGAGAGAGAGAAGCACGATCTCTGTATTTTCCTTTAATTAGACACAACAATTTAATTATCCTTCTTATCATATGATTTAAATTTAATTAATTTCTTGCAAAACGGTTTTATAAACCGGGAGAAATCACGAATATACACCGGGAGAACCGGGAGACAAAAATTTTAAGAATACTATTATATTTTTAGTTTGGAATTTATTTATTTTTTGGCAAAATTTCGAATATTTGAATGGACAATTAATTATTTTGTTGGAAATTCAACTATTGGGTTTAAAAGTCATCTTTTCTGGCAGAGAATTCAACTGTTTTGTTCATTATTCGTCTGCTTGGATAGAAATTTCGCCCATTTGGATTGAAAATTCACATTTTTGGTATATCAGTCATCTTTCTTGGTTTGCTAATTCCACAGTCTTTTAAAAAATTCGTCTTTCTGGATAAAAAATTTAACTATTTGGTTGAAATGCAACTATTTCGTTGAAAACCTTTGTTAAAAATTAATTTTTCATTTTAAAGATTCATAGTTTTAGTTAAAACTGCATCTCTTTGCTTGAAATTAACTATTTTGTTGAAAATGCATTTTTTTAAATGAAAATTAATTTTTTAAACTGAAATCTTAACTATTCTCATTGAAGATTCATCTCGGTTTTTTATGTTGAAATTAAATTTATTTTACTGAAAATTTAACGATTCTCGTTGATTTTTTAAACTGAAAATCTAACTATTCCATTGTAGGTTGAAAAGCATATTTTTTAATTTAAAATCAACTATTTGGTTGAAAATGTATCATTTTTAGTTGTAAATATTTTAAAATTAATTTTCTAGACTGAGGATCTAGCTATTCCTATTTTTGTGGAAAATTTATCGGTCTTTTCAGGCCTATTTCAAATGTTTTTTTATTTAAAATAAAAATATTTTTTAATTGAAATATGTACTATTATATTTTTCGTTGAAAATTCACCTTATTTTGTTGAACATTTAAGTACTTGGATACAAGTTGCATTCCTTTGTAAAAAATCCATTTTTGTTTGAAAAAGTACCTTTTTTATTTAAAAAGTTAACTGTTTTATAGTAAATTCGACTTTTTTAATTGAAAACTCAACATTTTGGATCACATTTTTTTTCTCTCGCCTGAACAATCTTTTTGTTATTTGAAAATTCAACGCTTTGTTAAAAATTCGTCTGTTCATTTAAAATTCATTTGTATCAGGAGAAATTCAATTTTTTTAGTTAAGAATGCAATTTTTAGTTTTAGATTACTAATTTTCACTGAAAAATCCTCTTGTTGGTGACAAATTTAAGTTTTTTTGGCAGAAAATTAAACTATTCAACTTTCCTTTGAAAAAATATATTGTTATAGTTGAAAATTAAAGTATTTATTTGTAAATTGTTATTTATGTTCTTGAAAACACGTTTTTTTTTAAATGAAAATTTAACTGTTCAATTTTTGGTTGAAAAATTATCTGTTTTATTTGAAAATCCATATTTTTGGTTTGCAAATTCAACTGTTTTGTAGAAAATTCGTATTTCTGGCTTGGAAATTCAAAAATTTGGTTGGCATTTTTTTATTTACATTGAATAATCTGTCTCACGATTAAAAATTATTTTATATTTAATTATAAGTTCACTTTTTTATAATTTAACTATTTCTTTTCTGGTTGCAAATATATCTGTTTTATTTTGAAATTCAACTGTTTTGTTAAGAATTCGTATTTTTGGTTAAACATTTTTATTATTTTGGTAGGAAATTCACCTACTTGGTTGGAACTTAACTATTTCTTTGAAAACTCAACTGTTTTTTTATTTATTTCGTCTGTTTGAATGAGAAATTTAACTGTTTCGTTGAAATTTTTTTCTCTGGCCTGAATAATCTTTCTTGAATAAAAGTTCGTCTTGTCAGTTTGAAAATTCATCTATTTTGATACAAATTTAATCTTATTTGCGCAATATGCAACTGTTTCGTTTAACATTAATCTTTTTTAGAAAATTTTTAGCTTTCTTGAAAATCCATTTTTTCAAGATTTATCAGTTTAGTTAATAAATATTTTTTTAATTAATTTTTTATAACAGAAAATTTAACAATTTTGAACATTTATGTTTTTTATTTGAAAAGCCATCTTTTCGGTCTTAAAAGTCAATTTTTTTAAAAACATTCGACTTTTTAGCTTAATAACTGAATTCTTTTGTTGAAAATGAACTTTTTTGTTGAAAATTCAACTATGTGGTTAAAAATTGTTTGTTGTTAAAATACAGTTTTTAAACTAAAAATTTATCTATTCAATTTTTCATATTTTTGTGTTGAAAATTTAACTTCTTTGTAGAGAATTTATCTTTTTGACTTGAAAATTTAGAAATGTGGTTGAAATTTTTTTCTCTGGCCTTAATAATCTTTCTTGTTTCAAATTTCATCTTCTTGGTACGAAAATTAATTTGTTTTTGCAGAAATTTAACCTTTTTGGTTAAAAATGTAATTGTTTGGTTGAAAATTAATCTTTTTGTAGTTGAAAATTCAACTAGTTGTATAAAATTGAATAGTTTGTTTAAAAATCGTTTTCATGTTGTAGGTGGATCATTTTAGTTAAAAAATAATTTTTTAGGCTTAAAACTTAACTAATTTCGTGAAAACTTTCTTTTCTATTCTTTTCTTTTTTTTAAATAATTTTTATTTGAAAATTCAACTTTTTTGTTACAAAATTCGTATTTTTGGGCGATTATTCTATTATTTTGGTATGATATGCACCTACTTGGTTGAAAATTAACTTTTGTTTTAATTTAACTGTTTCTTAAAAAATTCATCTTTTTCGGCTTAGAAATTTAACAGTTTGGTTGAAGTTTTTTTTCTCTAGAATGAATAATTTTGAAAATAATCTTTCTTAATTAAGATTTCGTCTTATTGGTCTAAAAATTCATCTGTTTTGGCAGAAATTTCATCTTTTTTGGGTAAAAAAATGCATCTCCCTGGTTAAAAGTCGAATTGCTATTTTAAAATTCTTTAAAAAAAATATTTATCAGTTTAGTTAATAATTTAGTTTAATAATTTATCTCTATGGTTAAATTTTTTAATATTTTGTTAAAAACGTATTTTGTTATAGTCGAGAAATAATTTTTTACACTAATTTGTTGAAAGATTTTTCTTTTTCTTCTTGCAAATTATTTTTTTTTACTGAAAAATTAACACTTTCATTTCTGCATGCAAAGTTATGTTTTTTTTTTAAATTTAACTGTTTCTTAAAAAATTCT
>JAAAKG020186331.1:0-25265 GCA_010014905.2 Druon quercuslanigerum | reverse complement strand
TAGTAATTGTTAAGTTGACTTTATTTCTCATATTTATTGTTTTTTATATTTTCCAAACATAAAGGCAACTTCCTTCGTAGACATATTTATATGTATATACGTTTAAAGTAGAACGGAAAATAATTTATTACAGAATTTCAAGTTTTTGTAAATTAAAATGTCTAAAATGCGCTAAAAAAGTTAAATAAGCAAATAAAAATCTAATCTCAAGGGATTTTGCTTTCTCTTTATGCATAGAAGGAATCTAAACTCACAGATTTTCTCTGCATTTTCACCTCATTTAAATCGGCTTCCGGAGCACCGTGCTCCGGAAGCCACCACAGATTTTCCTATTTTTTCCCAATTGTCTAGGTTTTTTCAAAGTAATTTTTTTCGAATAGTTAAATTATGACTAAGGCTTTAGAGATATTTTTTTCTTATTTTGTATTGTTTCAACGCCACTTATATTTTGCTCAGCCAAAAATATCTGAAAGTTTATTTGGAAATGTTCCCTTTAAGGTTTAAAATGTTTGCTCATTGTTTTTAGGTAAAATAATCATAATCATTTCGCGTTTAACTGAAAAGCGTTCTCTAATTATCTCGTTACTTATAGAGAAATATTAGGTAATTAGTGAGAACATCTGCAAATTGCGGGTAAGATAAAACAGGTAACATACGGAACATTAAAACAATTCCAAGGTTCAAATGGAAAAGAGTAAATGTTATTTTATACATCAGCAATTAAAAACTATGAAGTGCAATTTCTTAATCACACCGTTTATAAAGGATAATTTATGGGATACTTTACAAAGAATAGTTTAGAATATATTCTTTCAAAGTAGCTGCGATAATTGAAATGCGATATTTTCTCATAAAAGTGGTACAGCAATCATTTTTTTTTTAATTTGGAACCTTAGAACTCCTTATTCCAAAGCTTTTAATTTAAAATAGCCTCAGTTTCTATAAACAAAATTTTAAGTTGATCGAATGCAGAAATAATAAAAAATCGAACTAAGTATTAATTGAAAGTTAATAAGTATCTAACTTTAATGGCAATCAAAGTTTTATTATGCACCCTATATAGAAGATTTTCAATTTTTACAGAATTAAAAATGAAAGGTACGTACTCTCAATTCGTTAGAAATTGAAGAATTGCTATACTCACATAATAAAATTAATCTTCTTTAATTTTAAAGGAATCAAAGTTCACACCTTCAATTTGCGTACGCTGGACACTGGCAAAAGTTAAAAGATTTTGGGGCAGAAATAAGTAACTAACGAAATCGGAATTTTTGAAGAGAGCGAAACAAAATTCGGTAAAATTGGTGTGGTACTGCGTTTGTTGGAAGAATGTATTAGCGACGAGGAGAGAAATTGAATTGAAAATGATTACAGACACAAAAAGAGGAAAGTACACAGCCTACTTGTGTAGGCAGGATTAACGCTAAAGTGCTTAAATACGATGGTACTACATACCTCATAGGTTGTGGGAATTCCTTAAATGTTTCGAGATGGGATAGGTTCCAGATGACTGAGAAGAAGGAATTATCGTATCAATATAAAAAGGTATGGGAGATAAAAGCCACTAGTCAAAGAGGTATCAGCCTATTAATTACTGTAAGTCAAATATATCCAAAAATACATATTCGTATGGCAAGGAAAATAACAGAAGAAAGGATATGGCAAATTCAAATTGGTTTTATGCCAGGAAGATCATGTACACATGTACACACTCGATCCGAAAATATTTCCCGAGCCATGAATACGGCTGTCCTCCATGGACTGTATTTCTTGTTGAGAGAGACACGCAAAACGAAAAACGTGTT
The DNA here is from genome assembly GCA_010014905.2 of Druon quercuslanigerum. Lineage (NCBI taxonomy): Eukaryota > Metazoa > Arthropoda > Insecta > Hymenoptera > Cynipidae > Druon > Druon quercuslanigerum. The sequence goes on along the minus strand of JAAAKG020186331.1, from coordinate 23,460 downwards.
CTACTAGTGGGGGATTGAACTTTATCTCTCTTTTGTTGTTTTTGTTATTATGGTGTTTGAAGGAAAGGGTGAGAAAACAATAAGCAACATTGTTCTAAACAATTAGAGGATAGAAAGATTTAACAAGTACATATACCTTGGTAGCCTATTCAAAATGACGATACGGTAGCGAGACCTGGACCTACTAATAAAAGGATATGTGTAAAATTAACGCGATTAACATGAAATTCCTGCGAATGATGAGCGGTAAATAGCTGATGGATGGAGTAATTAATGATATATTCCTTAAAGAATGTGGTCTAGAAGAGACACTAGTTGACATATGTTAAAGAAATTCATTAAGATGATTTAGGCATGTTGAGAGAATAAAATCAGTATCATTTTAAAATCCAACAAAATTTACACCGAATTCAAGAGCATTTTGATCGGCCGGAGTGAATGGTCCCCTTTTAAGATCATAACGATCTGATTCGGGATCATGTATGAAGTCAAACCAAGATGGCTGACGTTCTTAGAATAATTTAGCTTATATTCAAGCTTTTTATGGTTTTTGATCGAGTAGTGTACTTGAAAAGCTAAAAAAATAACGAAATCTGATACAGTCCACTCTCTGAATATGGTCGGACATGGGCTGGTAGCGGAGTATTTTTCGTGGAACTCAGCCTTACCCAATCTTGGCACGTGGAAGTGCCCTCGAATTCGCATCCGCTCTTCCTGAACAGTATCGCTCGTCAGCCCCCCTCCCCCCACTCCGCCATTATGAAGTGTATATATTTGGATTTTTTTCTCTCACGATTTTCATTCAACAAAAACAAGTCGTTGCTGTACAAGCATTGATTCGGTAAGTATCTGATTAATTATTATATGTACTAAAAAGCATTAATCAGGTACATAGTCATTTTCGTACATTTATTTGAGTTGCACTATTCAGAGAGATTGGATTGAAATGCCGGCGCTCGAAGCGATAGCGGGGTTTTTGACCGAGCTAAAATGAAGAGAAACGGCACTCTTCAGAGCGACATTATTCAGAGCGGCCTTTATCAGAAAATATTATCTATTAAGTGTAGTTGTCACTTGCTTGCTGTTAGATACCATTTTTAATTTATATCGTTATGATACCGGCGCTAACAATTGGCAGTCATTTTGTTTAGTCTGACAAATAAACTAAAAAATCAGATCAAATTGATCCGAATGGACAGATCATTATGATCTCGAGAGTGAAATGATCGTTGATTGATCCTTTTTTTTACTGTAGAATCACAAGAGGTTTGATGAGAAAACGCATGGACGTGAAGGAAACGAGAAAGGTAAGTCATGAGAGGAAAGTTTGGCGACAAATAGTTTATAAGAAATTCGCGAAGAAGAGCATCAGTGGAGCACCTGTAACAAAAGATCTGGAATACTAATGGGCCCGATTAAAGGAGCTTTACATGATGACTTTGTGAGGCTCTTTACTTATGGTGATCGCTAGAGAGATTGATGTTTAAAGAAACATCCTGGAAATTCTAGATCAATATAAAAATCTATAATTCCTCCCCCACATTACTCCCTTCCTCGCCGAGTGAGTCGCGGTTACCCCAAAAGAGAAATGGTGTAATGGTATAATAATAGAAATTTGAAGATAAAATAACAGAAGGGGAGATCATCCTACAGTAGATAAGGATCATTACTTTAAAATACTAATTTATGTTAAATAATTAATTTATTGTAATTAATAGTTAAGACACAATACATGTTAATAAAATTAGAAATATTTTCTTTATATTTGTGTTTATGATTAATGATAATGTACAGTAGGGTAGTCCCCTATACTCTCCTGAGCTGAAGTGTTGCTCAAATGAAGTCAAAAAAGTCTTATTAAACAAAGTTTATTAGTTTCGAGGAAATAAATGTGGAAGTTGGCAATTTCAAAGTGAGACTTGTCACAAATTGGAACAGGCTCGACTGCATATTACGATAAGAAATGTAATCTTTCTTTTAAATAGAACATAAAAACTTTCTCCCGAGATATTGAGTTTCTGAATGCGGATAAAAAAGGTTTGATATAAAAAAGTTAGTCATTTCCAAGTAAATCGAAAGTACATAAAAACTCGAATTATACATTTTTTTATAAAAACAAGAACATGCTCACGAAATATGAGGACGCTGAATAATAATAAGTAACATTCAACGCAACAAAAATTATTCTGTTTAAAGAAAATTAAAATTTAGTTTGACGATATAATAATTTGAAAGCCGAGTTTTCGCTATTAAAAAGAAGAAAATTATTTCTTTTTAAACGATAATAATTGATCGCTGATAATCAGACAATTAACTTAATTTTTTTGTACCATATAGTATAACTGTTCTTAAAAGTTTTTTGAAGAAGTCCTTCGAAGTCTGTATTTGGGCATTGCAGAGTATAAAAATAATTTTAAAAAAATTTTGTAACTGAATATCTATGTATATTTAGTAACAATAAGATTTGTATTCAATAATTTTTCTATTTTTCCATTCAGTGAATATTATTTGTAGAACATTTTTTGAAATCCCATTAATAGGTATAAAAGTTAACGTAAAAATCATTTTCAACAAACGCAAGACTATTAATATATTATAAAAATCCGTATAGGGTCCCAAATGTTCACTAAACATAATTTTCATAGAATTAGACTTTTTTATTTTGATCCCTAATTTCCCCGGGGAAATACGGCATCTCACTTTTTGTAATTACACACAAAAAAAACAGAAAAAACTTTGTGATTCACCAATTTCTGAATTTATTCTGACTTCTTGGTTAAATGTAAGTAAACAATACTTTTGCTACTGGGATAAACTATTTTGTCCTACTTAAATCTTATAATTTCATATTAATAAAAGACACAAAGACAGAGAAAAATAAAAAACTTAAATGTAGATGTTAGACGTAAAAATATTTTCATGTTAAACTGAAACATATTCAGATCTTAAAATCGTCCAAGTGCATTAGACTTTCAGGACTACCCTGTCTAAAATGACGGATAACATCCGACAGAAAGCGGATACGACCCTGATGAAAACCGAATAAGCCTTGTGTAAAGGTCTACCCGGGCTTTATATGTGAAATTATTTGTAATCTGGAAATTTTGCGTATCTATCTGGGTTCCATCAGGGAGATCCTATCAATCTTGTATTTTTTATTGAAGACTAAAGTGACCATCTATCTGGGTCTATTTGGGACACGATAACAAAAATTAACTTGTCTTGACAAGTTGTATACAGTGCATGTTTATCCGAGTCTATCCGGGACCTATTTGGGGCACAAAAACAAAATTTAATTTCTCTAAGTTCAAAGAAGCGTCTATCTGGGTCTATCCGGGACCTATCTGGGAGTTTAACGTTAAAAAAAGAAACCATATATTTCACGCCTATGTTTTCGACATTGCTATTATAAAATATTATAATTTCACAACATTTACAAAAGTTCTAAATTAGCTATCCTTAATTAAAATTGGATAACGACTTTTATCTGTCTTCACGGCGGAACAAGGTTCGTAAGTTTGAGGTGATATTCTCTCGAACACATTTTACAACATTTATGTAAATTTAAAATAAAATCTGAATTCGAATAAACGAAAATAGATTGAATCTCAAATGCTGATTACAGATTATTCATTTTCAACTTACTTACTTCGTTTTTATTTTTATTTTTAATTAAAAATATTAAACGTAACCTCAACTTGACTCAGCAGTGCATCACCTGATCGGCATTTCATACCCTTCTTGTTCTTCTTTTATGTACAAACACTCAAGTTTAATTTGAAATTCACAAATTGCTTACCAATTACAGTGCTTTTCTATTTCCTATTTCACCTTCTCCGTACACGGTTATTTCCATTTGCGAAGTTCCCGCACCTCCCACCACGGTCTCTGTACGCCGTCTTCCAAGTCAGTGGCTGAAAAATTAAGAAGAGACCCGAAGAGCGAGAAGTCCGTGTTGAATTGAATTATTTTAGCATGACGTTATGAGAATGCAGACAGCTTTTTCTGGAAAATATTCTGAACGTAAAAGTAACTCATAAATGTACGAAAAGTAATAATCGTCAATTGTAGAATCTATTTTCTCAGTCATGTTCCATTCTTTTATCGATTGACACTAACCTGAAATTTTTGATATTTGATTACGTGGCACTCAAAGGTCGTTAATCGACAAAAAAAATGTAACATGACTGAGAAAATACATTCTACACGTAAAGATGTACCAACCATTATACTAACCTTCCTAAGGGCTGACATTTCCACCTATTCTTCCATGAACGCAACGTCATGTCACAAAACTCACTATTCCGCGAAATAGTTTATTATTTTTTGATTCTATTACTGAAAGAATAGCAAGATCTACAGCATGATATTGCGGACGCGGTCAGGATAGGTTGAAACGTTAACCGTCAGGAAGGTCAGCACATAATACTGCAACTGCATACGACTTTTTAGGAAAAATCTTCTAAACGTAAAAGTAAGTTATGAAGGTCTGAATAGTAATATTTGTAAGTGTAAAATGCATTTGCGCAATACTGTTTCTTCATTTCTTCATCGGTTGAAGACCTTTCTGTTTCTACTACTACCATGAACGATAAAAACAAAACACATTTATATGGAATTTTCATTTAAACTTAATTTAGCCCCTAAAAATTTAGCCACTAAAATACAGCAAACACGTTTTGCAACTGCTCTAGATCATAGAAGGAACGGTACACTAGAACAGTTGTTACAATTTGGTGACAGAAATTTTTTAGTCCAAAAAGGTAACAGTTTTCTAGAACACTGTGACACTATCGTAACAGAATTGTTCTAGATCTATGTGACGACACTGTTCTGCAGCAATCTTTAAATACCTGTTCTAGAAAAAACTGCACATAGACGTTCTATAATATTTGTTCCAAGTTTGTTCTAGAACTATGCAGTAACGGTATTACGCCGACGTTCTAGAATTATGTTACGAATGTGTTCTAGAACAAATCAGGAACAAATTTGAGTAATTGTCATAGAACAGTTATATCGATGTTCTGTAGAAAACTATTAAAATTTACGTCTTCAAATAAACAAATAATTATGTATTTTCATATTTTATAACGGGAAGAATATATAACCTGAATGCTTTGTATACACAATTTCTTTAAAAAGAAATAAGGTAGCTATAGTTTTGTAACTGTAAATATTATTAATATGTAGTAGAATTCAAAACGTATATAAGCATATCTAAAAGAATTAATACTTTTTCAAAAATGAAATTCTATGGATGTAAACAAAAATATATTATTTCTTGACAAACATACACTAACATATGCAAACATATTACGAACATATATTATATTTTTCATCACCGTAATGTATATGAATCGTATTTTTGTATAGTATTAATGTATAAGACATTTAAGTAAGTGCGAAAAGTTTTCTAAAAGTACTTTAATTCATAATAATGCAGCCTTCACTATACATACTTCTGCACGTGTGGAAAAATATCCTGGCAGACTGGTTACAGGCCCGGCCCAGGTCTGGATTTATCTATACTGACTAGTCCGGGAGGTCTGACCTGGCCCAGACCTGGCGCTGATCAGCCAGCCAAGAACTTAAAAATCTTAAGTTCGATCTGCAAATTCTGTATTGTACTTATTTAAAAAGTTACAGGGTGTTGCAAATGATAGGAAATAAGAAATTCACACTATCAAAGCAAGAACTTTTTTTCTTAACACCTTGACATACTGGTCTGGCCCAGGTTTAGGGCTGGTCAACTGTCCGAGAATAAACAAAATCTAAGTTCGATCAGTAAATATTTTTTTACATATTCTGAAAATATAATAAAAATTTTTTAACCACAGATGCCTAATAGTGAAAAGTTATTTTCTTCTAAATCATTAAAAAAAACCAAAGTTTTCAGATGACGTCACAACTTCTAATACCAGTTACTTATTGACTCTGACCTATCTGATACACTGCTAGTTTTTGCCGATCACGAATGTCACAAACTAGAAAAAACGTTACCCTTTTGGCCAGGTCCAGGCTAAACCATCTGGTCAGCGCCAATACTGGAAACTATGCTGGTCTGGGCCAGGCCAGATATATATATATATACATATATCTTTACATTTAAATTAGGCCGTTTGAATTTCATGAAATTTAATTTTTTTTAATTCAAATTAAATGAAAATATACAACAGATTGTAAAGTGAACAATTTCTACACATATATTTTTCTGCACTTCCATTTTCTTGCTTTTCAGAATGAGTTTGCCGATTACTCCACATTCGTCATCAAGTGTGACGATCTAATAAACTCTGTCATCAGTTCGCACAACATAAGGACATTAACCTTGCATGCACATAGTAGTCTACGATTCTAAGGTATTACCTTCTGACACGTAAAAGACATAAAAGACAGATGTTCACATGTTGGAAGACACGTAGTGACATAAGGGGGACAAAGTCATTTTTAATGGAGAAATTCCATCGCGAGAATGCGTTTCATTGCGTGCCCGTGATATATAGGAAACTCGATTGTATAAGGTGATATAGCAGCTGGATAGATCGCGTCATTAAAAGACAATGGATTGTGTCTTGATCCAGGCGTCGAGTCAAGCGAAAGCAAATATCCGTTGGAAAACTATTCGTTGAATAGAAATTGAAATTGAAATTGAAATCGACTTTGTAATTTCATTAGAAATCGTGGCAACAATTAGATTTAGATAATGCCATTAATGGCGTTATAAATTCAAAATAGTTGTGCAGTAATTATCAGTGTAATTATCATTATATATAATTATCATTAGTAATTATCATTACTTATAATTTAAATTAAATATATACATTTAAAAGAAACCAATTATTGTTATCTATTATCATAGATTATTATATTGATTAATGAAGTTGACTAGTTATAAATGGCGCTAACTTGTTATAGGGAGACGATAATATAATATCCTGTTTCGTTAGATCTCTTGTGAAGATTTTCGGTTCATTAAATCCTGCCTTGATTACACTTCATTTTTAGAGATAAAAAATAATGTCATAAAATTTCGAAAGTATTAAAATGTATGCGTAGTCCGAATGTAACAGTCTTTTCCGTGTTCACCTCTTTTCCTTATATGTACACTAAATTAAAAGAACATAATAAGAAAATCCAGCTATTTTTGGTTAAAAGTTCATTCATTTCAGTTGAAAAGTCTACTATTAAATTTTTCAATAGTTATGCATCATTTTTTGTTTATACTTTTATTATTTGGCTCCAAATTATCTTACTTTAATTGAAAATTCAATCATTTTGTGAAATTTCATACTTTTGGACATGACAAGTCAACAATTTAATTTCCATTTTTTTGTTGCGTGACTAAATTTCTTTTTTAATTCAACTATTTTGTTAAAAATTCATACTTTTGGTTTGAAAATTTGTTTTATAGAAAAATAGTATTTTTGGCTCGAAAATCCAACTGTTTTATTGAAATTTATTCTCTTTTAGTCGAGAATCCAATTATTTTGTAAAATACTGGTTTTATCTCGTTTAATCCGATTGCTTTTAATTTTAACTTAAAATATTTATTGTTTAAATATTAAATATTACAGTCCATTATTCTATCAATATAGTTGAACATTGATTTTATTTGTTAAAATTTCATTATTTGGAGTAGAAAACTGATCTTCGAGTTTAAAAATTTAACTATTTGGTTAAAAATGTGCGAAGTTTGGTGAGAGTCCATCTTTTTATGGTAGAAATTTAATCTTCTGCGTTGAAAATTCATCTTTTTGGTTGAATATCTAACTATTGAGTTAAGAATTACACTATGTTGTTGAAAGCTCGTCTGTAGGTTGAAAATACAACTATTTGGTTGAAAACTAATCCGTGTTTGTTGATTCTCTAACTACTTTGTTCGAAATTAATCATTTCTGCTTCAAGAATATTGTTTTTTATTTTGAAACAAAATCCTTTTTTGATAAAAATCTCAAAAATTACGGAGCCTAACAAAGTGCGGTACGTGGTCCAAAATTTTATAAAAAAGAACATAAGTTAATTTATTTACGTCCCCTAATCAGCGATTGAGACGTAGATGTTCAAAAATATTTTTTAATGAAAAAGTAAAATATTGCTGAAAATCTTCTGAGAATAAAAATAAGTATCAAAATAAAACATCATTGAAATTGACATATATTCTATTGTTTTCACGATTGAGCAATATGAATATTCATACCTATTCATGCTCAGTAAAATGATCAAAAAATAATTTTGTAAGATTTAATTAAGTCTTATTACTTACCGGAATAGGTTAACAAATATTTGAAAGTATAAGAGCAATTAACGGTCAATATTTAGTCAATTTTGTCTTTACATTTTTTAATTTGTCTAATTCCAAGTAAATAAGTCATATTCATTAAGATATCTTTCAACAAGTGTCTTTATTAAAACCTGTTGTTGAACTAAGGTTTATTTGCGATTTTTAATTAATAAAATATTTCTACAATTTGTTGAAAACGATTTTTAATAACTGTTTCTATTAAATTCACACCTAAACAATCATAATATCGCACTGCATAAAAATGGGTATTTTTTCTGCAAAATTTAAATAGACAATTCGAAATATAAATTTTAGAAGCTTTCTGAAACTTTTCAGTGTCAATATAAAAGAAAATTCCGTCTTGAATATGCCGAACAAAGAAAACCAATTGCATAAATTGTAGGAACAAAACCAATTGCATCTGCATTGACACTAGAATTTCTTTATAAAACAGATTTTAAGGTAGCAGCCAAAAATTTTTCCAGCAACGAATGTCAGTTTTTCTTTTGGAAGTTTTTACGGTCGCAACTCTCCTTTAAATCTTTACCTATTGTCGAAAATTGCACACGAAACGACTCGAACCTTCCAAACAAAAACTTTTTCTGCCAGCTCAATAAAGACGTCATGACAAGCAGCAGAATAGCGTCTCATCTCGCCCCATAAACCCGGCTCATTTCGTCCCAAAGTCACGATTTTGATTAAAACTTCAACATTACTAGTTTTTATTAGATACAAACCTTAGGTTGAAAATATCATCAGCTAATTTTTATTTATTTACTTTATTCAGTTTTTGTTTTCGAGAAATTAAATATCATTATTTATGAAAATGAACATTAAAAGGCTTCAGATGTTTTCGTAATTGTGCGCCTTCATTTTTTGAAAAAGTTGAAATTTCTTTGACTTTAATTAACCTTCTAAATTCAGCAATTAGTATTATCAATGAAAGAAAGTTCATATCTGAAATACAATGTCGAATCTCCTATAGAATCTAATCCTGTTGTTTTGCTTTTCACATTTCCCTTGGAAAGGTGGTCATGGATTTCACAAATCAATCGATTGAAAATGCAACGAATCAGTTTGTGAGAAGCAAGACGGGGAAAGTCTTGCAAGCAGTGTGAAAGAGAAAGGCAATGTGAAAAGTCGCCCATACCTGGTGCCATCATCTAGCAACTAACCTTTACACAAACACTTGAGAAAATAAAAAATTCCTCACGTGTAGCAGGTGATACTATATTTATGAAATTCATCGCAAGATTCTTGTCACTAAAAATTAAAATTAGGATTCACTTAGACTTGATTTAAAATTGAAAAGCTGAAATAACTATTATCAAACAATATATTCACAAATATCTATAGAACGAATTCATTTTAAATCATGCTGCAAGCCGACGTGTGACATGCGCATTATTAGCTTGCCAATGAAATGTGTTTTTGTACGTGAAAGTGATCAAACTTATATTTTTTTTAAATTAACAAAGCAACTTTTTCTCATTTTATACGATTATTTAAAATTTTTAAAGGTAAGATGAGTTTGTTGTCAATTTTACTTTAAAACCCATGCAATTTTTGCAATTTTTAAGATATGAAGGTTTTCCTTATTCCAGTTTATCTTATTTTTGCCCTCTTTCAAAATACACACAAATTTTGAAATACTAGAAAACAGTACAATTATTTCGATTCAATGAAAAAAAGAAAAAATTTTTTTAGAACCCCACCTTTTTACTCAGGTTTTTGGTAACAGTAAAATTATATTTTTTCTTTTCCATTTTGTCAAGTTTTTTTCACTCTTTCGAAATCGACGGGAACAACAAAGAAAGAATAAAAAATGGGTAAGCTATTTCGGCTGTATGAAAAATTATAAAAAGCGAAATTTTCTCAAAACGGCTACCTTTTTTTCACTGAAAGTTTCAAAACTGATAGTTAAAATACATTCGAGGCCAATTAAGTCTTTGTTTTTTCGCGGAAAAGCATCGTCGATTTGTGTTATATTTTTTCTTACTTTAGAATATTTATTTATATTTCGAGTTAACCGTTGAAATAATCCTGTAAAAGTCGAATATATTTATACACTCCAAGTCCCATAGAAGCCGATCCGGTTTTTTAATTCCTAGAACTGCTGGCCCACGCAATACCTCGAAATACGTCGGAAGGGTCGCAGTGCGCGAACACTCAGTCGAGTATAGTGCGCAATATTATACATTCCAATTGGAAACGGTTCAGGCGACCCTGAATGCTTACGAGACTCTAATATTGAGTATCAAATGAGAAATTCATGCTAAGTATAGACTATATTAGTACACATTATTCCCAATAAATTCACAAAAAGCGGAGGTTTTTGAAGAAAAACCTCAATATCACAAAAATTGCAAAAATTGCGCTGATTATAAAATATAGTTTGCAAAATACACATTTTACCCTTAAAATTATGAAATATTCGTAAGAAATATCGTCATTTTTATTTTTAAAAATATGAATCTGCTTATTTTACACGTACAAAAACGTGATCCATTAGCAGGTCAATCCTAATCATGTCACCCACAAGGCTTTCATCATTTGTAATGGATTCGGTCTACAAGTTAAAAGTTTTTAAAATTTATTATTCAGTATCAAAATTGCAGTAAGTGTTTTTGTTGATTTTGTCTAGAAATAGAATAAAGTATAAATTATTTATTATTCGAACTGTCTACCGTTACAGAAGATTCCGCGGAATACTAGCTACTTGACCACTTAATTTTGAAGGAAATTTCTTTAATACTAATCAGTGCCTTTATTATTATTATTATTATTCTTAATATTATTAATTTTCTGATTATAATAATCTACTACTTCCTCATTAGGATCTCCAAAAAAATTCAACTTTCAAATTTTGAAAACGCTACCGCCTCAATTTCTTCCGTTGGGTGAAAAAAATACTTACAAAAATTGTATTTTATTTCAAAGAAATATCCAAAGGTTTCGCTATGCCGTTTTAGGTCTACAAATGAATTTTGTAATTTCAATTTTTTTTTAAATACCAATAGAAAGCTACAAATGCTTTCAACCCTAGAAAGCATATCTTATTTTTTGAGAAATAAGCCCCAAATTTTACGAAACAAAAGAAAATGTTGAAGATATTATCGGCCTCAGAATTCGAAAACTTTTATTTCATTACAGTTAGTGAGATTATCGAGAATATTCTCTTTGTGTTGTAGAAAAACTCATGTTCGTATTAATCTAAGAAAAAATATTTAGGGGCCATAATGCAAACCATTAATAATTGTAATTGCATATTCTGAATCCGATTATAATTTCAAAATAATTTTTTTATTCTTTTTAAATCGAAAACTAAGAAAATTAATTTGCACACCTAAAACGGCGTAGTGGAACCTATCTGTAATTTTTTTTAAAACAAAAGAAAAAGTACGGCAGCATTTTTCAATAAAAAGAAGATACTTAGGGGGTAGCATTTGCGAAATTTTTAAATGAAAATTTGTATTGGGAACCCTGTTCCTGATAGAGGATTGTTTTATAGCCTGTTCTATTTTCCATGATTATGATGAAGTTCTTCTGTGAGAAATTTCTTTATTGAATGAGAACGCAATGGCCGTCTAGAAATATTTTTGGTGGACTGAAAATATATATTTTCAGCCGCAAATGAAAAAGTTACATTTTTAGTAAAAAACAATCGCAAGTCTGCACGCGACTAGGGCGCACGGGTATTGTTTACCGCGCTCGATAATGTATTGACCTCGCGCTACGCGCTCGGTCTTTATATATTCCCCACACTTGTGCACAGGCTTTTTAAAACTAAAGGTCAAAGCATCGATAGCAGTAATTTGGTAATTGTGAATTCTCTTTTGTTAATGCTCCTTCGGCTTTCACGAACACATTCTCATCACGTATCTCGTGCTTCGCACTCGAATCTGTTCCTCACATTGTATGCAAATTCCAAAAATGTATATTATTACAATACATAAAATGAATTGGTATTAAAACAGACGCAATTTAATTATCTCGTTTAAAGCATCATTAGGATAAATTGTTCGTCTTTTTGAAGACCATATAAATATGCGTAGAGAATTTTTTAATTTTGAAAAAAGTGGTTCCAAAAATATCTAAAATGCGCTAACTTTTTGAATTTGTATCCAAAATGGCTGGCTGATAAGCTTGACCTTTAGTATAGGAAACTAAAAGAGTGTACCAAAGACCAATCTAATAGATTAATTTTTTCAAATTTATCGTGCACACAGATATACATAGATATACGTATATACCTACATACATGCATACATACATACAGGTGGGTCAAATTTTACACAAATCTAATACCTTCTCTGATGAGAATTTCAAAATGAATTAATTTGTCACGAAGCATTTTTTTATAGTTCTATTTATGATTTTAATCGTAAAAAATAGCAATAAAAACATTTAAAAAATAATTTTTTTGAAACCCCATACACGAGACCAAAAAGAAATTAAAACACAAAAGTTGTGACGATAATGTTCCCACGCAGAGGGAGGATTTTTTTTTTTGACTGTTAATGACGTTTTTCATGATTAAAGGGAAAACTGCGCATCGGATCAAAAAATGATTGATCACAAATTTGAAGATCTTTTTCAAATGCGCAATACATTATTTCTTATTCTGCCAAATTTGAATTTTTTATTTTTCAAGAAAATTTAAAAGGTTTTTATGATAATCTTATAGGGTATTCAACAAGCAACATTTTTCTTTTCATGATTTTTTTTCATATAACGCATTATTTGGTGTTTTTTTGGGGATTTTTGTAAATGCTATATCTCTCGTAATTTTTGGTTTCTTGAAAAAAGTAATTAGGATAAATTGTTCGACTCTTTGAATACTATGAATATCCGTACAGGGAATTTTTGAATTTTGAAAAAAGTGGTCTAAAAAATTTTCAAAATGTGCTCACTTTTTGAATTTTTATCTAAACTGGCAGACTAACGAACTTGACCTTTAGTTTAGGACACTAAAACAGTGTACTTTAATTGATTAATTATTTCAAAAGTTATCGTGGAAACATACAGAAATACAGACATACATGCAGACATACAGACATACAGACAGACAGATTCGTAACAAAACAGGCTGCTTTTTACAGAACGTAGGATATTACGTGGTTGCTGAATGTAAATAGCCATTTAAACAGTGATAAAAGGAATGTACTATTATTGTAATAAAAACGGAAATCACTTACCATCATACCTTCTGAACACTCTTAATTTAATTTATGTGACGGGGAAAATCAGTCAAATAATAAAAAAATATTAGAGTAATCATGAAAAATAAATTTTGTACTTTATTTTCCAACATCTGAATAAACAGTTCCGGACCGCGGTATACAAACTAATATAATATATATTTAGAATAATAGAATTGAACATAATACAGAAAATGTTGCCTTTCGGACAATTTTTACAAAAAAAATTTTTATTTGTTTTTTAAATTATTTTTTGGCTATAAAATATGACAAATTTAAACATTTTAATTTTTATATCTTTATTATTTTCAAGATTTTTATATGGTTTTTAGTTACAAATAATTCTTGGATTATTAATTCTTTAAAAAAATGATTGAGTCAGGGCGGTTGGATAGGGCATTTTGGTTTGTAAAAGAAGTCTGAATAAATCGAAAAAGGGATTTTGGATTGTGAAAAAAGCCTGATTGAAAAAGGCGACTGATGGGATAGAAAAAAGATATTTGTTTGTAAAATAAGTATGAGGGAATGGAAAGTGTGCTTTTTAATTATTTATTAATTATTATTTATTATTGCTTATTATTATAAATTTGTCATTTATAGACCTACAAGTTTTTATATAGTTCAATAGATTGATTTCATTAAAAGGAATACATTTTATACTTAAAATATTCGTTAATTTCCAAAATTGCGCATTTCTCTCTTTTAAACATTAAAGAAATGGACAAATCTGTATATATCATGAATGAATGATCGAGAAATAAATTTAATCCTTTACATCTTGCTATATGGCCCAACTTAAAAAAAGTTCTTTCATATAAAAGTTCGAAAAATTTGTACAGATTATAAATTAATTTGGTCAAAGAGTATTTCTAATACATCAGTCGATTTATGTAGACAGAATGGACAAATTTTGTAGTTACTATGTTGCTGTATTCCTAAAATTAAAAAAATACTTACAAACTAAAAATTAAAAACTTCAAAAACCTAAAGATAAAAAATTTAGTATGGAAATAGCTATAGACATTCTATTAAATTATATTAACTAATTACCACCCCGTAATTAAACAAATACGGTTTCCAGAGCCTTTAATGAATTAACCTTAAACTTTTTTATTAAAAAAGAATATATTTTACTGAAATGTAAGCACAACATTTTTTTCTTAATTATAATCGAAATTGCAAAAAAAGTCAGATCTAAAACGGGTTTTGAGAAAAATGTAAAATAGAAAAATAGAAAATCGAATTAAAAAAAGAGTATTGGTGACTCATGTTTTTAAAACCATAAGTTTTGAACTCCTGACATGGAAATACGTCAAGATATGTCTAAAAATGAAGTACGAAAATGTTCAACGTTACGCAAAGCTTTCTCTGTATGAGGAAACAATAATTTTATAGAGTTTGTAGAAATAAACCTCTGATGTAAAATCATGTAGTCAAAGTGCTGAAATTATCGTGTTTAACAAGAAAATATGATGGTGTAGTAATTATTTCGATGCCTTTTGATGACATCGCGACATCGGACTCGCCAAATGCCAAAGAACCTATAATGAATAGTTAATGATTTATGCAATTAACGTTGACTCCCGTCGCCCTCTTGCGCGATTAGCGACTCTAGGCGCAATAGATGTGAAATACACCTTGAACGATTTGTGTAATTTTTATTTGTTACTTTAGGCAATAAAAAACGAAATATTAATTAAATAATTTTGTAGTAAGACAATTCTTGGAAATTTAAAAACTCACGGAAATTTTGGAAGTATTTGCACGCATGCAAATATTTATATTAAAAAAAAAACAAATAAAAAAGAGGGGAAAAACAGGCTACCTCTAAATCACCTCTTCGTTCCCTCGTCTTTGTTTATTTTTTTTTAATCTTCGAACAAAGACTATTTCAATCTACTACTTCAATTTCTATTAATCAAATTAATAGAAATAAAGACACAGAAAAGGAGATTTATAGGTAGCCATATTTTTTGTTCCTATTTTTTTAAAGATTTTTTTATAAGAATTGAATGTTGGATATTAAAAATGAATTTAAACTTTGATTTCAACTAAGTTTAATTTGTTTATGCAACATTGTTTTATCTTCAGCGAGACAATATTTAAAAATTGTATACTAAGGGATAAAAATTTAAGGTTGTTTAAAGAACAGATTCTCATTGTCATAACAGAGTTGGGTGACAACATTATTTGGTCATTTAATCGAAATGCAAATCCTGTTATTAATTAACTAAACTCGTAGCTGATAAGAATTGAAATTGTCAAAGGCGAAACGCAATAAGCCAAATGGTCAACTTTGCATGGTTTCAAGGACTTCGCTTCCCCTTCAGCTGAGATAATATTATTGTTGTTCGAAAACAACTTTTGAATTTAAATTATGAACAGGAAGTTGCTCGTAAGAGCGCCCTTCTAAGAAATTGCACCTAACTAAAAATTACGTCGAAAATCGAACAGCTTACGTAAGTTAAAATTAAATAAATTTAAATGAGGTTAAAATCAAACTTAAAATCCTATTTAACGTCCAATAATCAAATCAATCTGAAGCATTCATAAAAAACCAAGAATGCAAAGACCAAATGTTGGCAACCAACATAAAATTTTCCTATTGAAATTTGAAAAAAGATAATAATTTTTTCCTAAAAAATAAAATAAGTATAATTTTTTTTTGGACAAAAATAAAAATAGAGGAAAGAAAAATGAGAAGGCCATCAACTAAATCCGCTTCTTTCTCTTTTTTATTTCTTTCGTCTTTTTTATTATTATCATTATTATTATTAAAACATTAAGTCATTTCCCTTTCAGGGTAGGTGTGACTCACTCGGTGGAGAAGGGAGTAACGTGAGGAAGGAGTTATGGAATTTTTAGATTGATCTAGAATTCTCGTATTATTTATTTCAGTAACGTTTTTGTTCCGAAACACTACTCCGACCCAGGTTTCTGATCAATCTCTCTAGCAATCACCCCAAGTGAAGATCCTCATAAAGTCGTCATGTGAGGTTCACCCCATTTGAGTCCATTAGTATCCAAGGTCTTTTGCTTTAGGCGCCATTCACTCTTTTTACTCTTTTTTTTACTGACACTCTTTTTATTAACTATTTGCGGGCATACTTTTCTGTCCTGGCACACTTGACTAGCTTCTTTCACGTCCATGCATTTTTTCCATTGTTCCCGCGATCTGCCTCTGAACTCGCTGCCATTTTTGCTTTTATTATTATCAAATCAAAATCAAAAGCACCCTTATAAAGACAAAATAAATCAATAAAATACCAAAAAAACCGAGCAGGCAGGAACAGCAACAAAACCACGATGCTCTTTTCCTGATATCCGAGAATCAAAAAAATAATTAGCAATAATAATAATTATTAATTATAAATAATTATCTTAAGTAAGCTACGCACATGTATAGGTATAATCTTTCTGTAGTTATAGATATATATTGTACTTCATGATCTTATATTTAATTTAGCTCAACGTAATAAGTTTTTGTTATTAATAATAATTTATGCTCGAAGTGATTTATAGAAACTCTTACTATCAACATATCACGCGAATAACAATATTAAAATTATTAAATTTTGAAATGACGTTTGAATAATTTAAACGTCATTATATTCACGGTATCTCTTTATATAAAGATTTATTTCTGTTTATTAGTAATACGAAGTCACTGCCTTAAGCTAAATTCGATGAACTAATCGTATAACCACAGAAGTATGAAATAATTTACTGTAGAGTGAACATTGCGGCCTACAAAGTGGCATTTGAGATGTAAATGTATGTATAGATATTCATAAAACCGAGGATTGGACCTAAAACAATGTAAATTATCGGTCCACTACCCGAGGCTTTTTCTTGAGATAATAATGTGCCTTTGTCATTTTAGACACCAAAGGCGAACAGTAAAGGAAGTTGCAATCTGCGTTTTTGTATTACATAAAAAAAACTTTCTTTTCAGTATCAAAAAAGTAAATAAATATTTTTTAATATCAATGTTAGCAAGATATTTAATAAAATGCAGTCTTGTTAGTATAGAAAGTGCAATAATAGCTCCTTCAAGTTATAAATAAGATTAAGGATATTCATAAATCGACTTTAATAGATCCGCTCATGTTATCTTACAATCGGCCTCCTTGTCAAGATCCGCAATCATAATCTTTTGATGCGGATTTATTCAGCAATGACTGATCTGCAAAAAGGTTTTCTTTTTAGATGATACATGAAAGGGAAAATGCGTTATGAAAAAGAGCAGCTAGTAGGTGTGACTAAAAAAAAGAAACTTGTTCTGCTGGTATTTCTTGGTCAAGTTTTTCAACGCCGATTTAATTAACTATCTTTCAAGGTGAGAATATATATAGACAGCAAAACGGAAATAAATAAGCAATGCTAAATCGAAACTCGATTTGTGGTAAATCGAGGGACCTTCTTATTTTTATCATATTTATTTCGATTAGAAGAGAACGAATACAAGGACTTTAACAGTTTTAAATAAAAATGTTCATGTTTATTCAATTTTTACATAATTCTGTCTGTATTTTGAAATGCTGATTCTGAAATTACAACTATTTTTTAAGTAGCATCAATATTTTCGGAGATATTTAAGATTTAAAGATCAATATCATCTTTGCATATTCCAATAGATTTTTTTAACAAAAGATCAAATCATTGACAAAAGTAATTTGGTGATAGTGAATTCTCTTTTGTTAAAACTCCTTCGGCTTTAACGAACACATGCTCATCATGTATCTCGTGCTTCGCACTCAAATTTGTCTCTCAAATTGTACATCACTTCCATAAATGTATATTATCACAATTAATAACATGCATTCATATTAAAACAGACGTAGTATTATTGACTCGTTAGAAATGCGTATTCTATCAAAAAAATTTGCTATTTAAAATATTATTGCAACTTCTGCCGGTTTTGACCGTAAAATGGAATTTTTTGATATTTTAGTATTTTTTGTGCAATAAAAATTTGAATTTTCGATTTTCTAAAAAAATGCAAAAAGTCGTTATGATAATCTTGTAGGGTGTGTCAAAAGAAACATTTTTCTTGTCTTGACTTTTTTTCGTATCTTGCGTTATTTGGCTGAAATGTTCATTTCCGTTTCTTTTTTTGGATTTTGCAAATGCTATATCCCTAAAAATTTTCCTTTTATCAAAAAAAGTCATCAGGAGAAAATATTTGTCTTTTTGAGTACTATAAATAATCGTACAGAGAATTTTTGAATCTTGAAAAAAGTCGTCTCTAAAATTTTCAAAATGTGCTCACTTTTTGAATTTTTATCCGAAATGTCTGGCTAACGAACTTGACCTTTATTTTAGGACACTGAAAGAGGATACCAAATTCCAATCCAATCTGTCAATTCTTTCGAAAGTTATCGTGCTAACAAACTAAAAATCTACAGACACATACAGCCACACACAGACATACAGACATACACACATACAGACAGACGCATTCGTAAAAACCTGTTTTTCGGATTCAGGGGATCTCAAAACGGGGACATTTGACAAAAACCGGGATATGCGGCTCGCTTCTCTCGCTAGTTTGAGCGCGCCTAACGCACGCGTCTGTTGAATCTCGCACTTCGCGCTCGGATATTTATTCTTTGCATTTGGAATGCTTAATTAAAACTTTATCAAAAAGATCTCTTTTAGATCGCAGTATTTATATATTTCTTTATATTCTGAATTTTCTACTTAATTAAGTATTGTTAAGTTTTGATTGGCCTGTAATTGTCAGGGAGTTTTTATTTAACTGGAAATGGTCCTTAAATTTTTGTAATTGTAAAATAAAATGAACTAGCAATGTTTTGTTTATTCCAATATGACTAAGGAAACAGTGTTAAATCTTTTTTTTCGTAACTTTGGTCGTTTTTCCACAAATTTGTTATTTTTTTTTGTTATTTTCAATGCTATTTTTCACGAATAAAACAAAAAGTACGCGTTGTATCAAAAAGTGAATCTTAGCAAATGTGTAGATCTTTTTGGGATCACAATTTTTGTTAATTCATCTTTGTTCGTATCCTGCATAGTTTGACCACAAAATTGAATTTTTGACTTTTCATTATTTTTTGTGCAATCAAAATTTGAATGTTCGATTTTCCACGAAAATCCAAAACATTGCTATGATAGTAGGGCCTTCAAAAAGCATTGTTTATCTTCTCTTGAGTTTTTTGTATAACTCTGACAATTTTTTTTTCGAAAAAAGTCATTAGTATAAATTGTTTCGCTTTCTGAGTACTATGAATAGCCGTGCATAAAATTTTTAAATATAAAAAAACGGTCCCACCAATTTTGAAAATACTCTAACTTTTTGAATTTTTATCCAAAATAGCTGGTTAACAAACTCGTCCTTTCTTATAGGACCTAAAAAAAAGTTGCCAAAGATCGACTTGATTCGTTCATTTTTTCGAGAGTTATCGTGTTTACGGACGGACGGACGGACGGACAGCCGACCGGTTATCGTAAAAACTTGATTTTCGGATTCAGGGGGTCTCTAAACGTGGAGATCCGTTGAAAAACTGCGGTGTCAAAATTTCCGATAATTCTAATAATTTCTCAATCATAAATGATGAAATGCAAAATTAAAACATTATTTTACGCACACGCAAATACGAATTTTTCATTTAAAAAATGCCTAGTTTTTTACCAGAAATATGTATTTTCCACTAACATCAATTTTCATAGAAAAAGTAAAAGTTACATTTTCAGTTCAAAAAATTATTTTTCAATTTAAAAAAATGGATTTTCAATCAAACAGATCAACCTTAAACAAAAAACGCAACTAAATTAGTAAAGAAGATCAACTTTTACCAAAATAGTAGAACCTTGATTTAAAAAAGATAAATTTTCAATAAAATAGTTGAACTTTTAACCAAAGAGATGAATTTTCAACTAAAATGATGAATCTTGACAAAAGAATGCTTTTTTTAACAAATTGGTCAATATTTTCGTAATAACTGGTTATACCTGGTTACGCAACGCATAACCTGAACACTGAGTGACTGAAACCGAACTGAAGCGAATGTCCTGCAACATTTTTTCCACTGATTGAAAATGACTGAAGCAGTTGACACGATTGACAACCGAGGATACTGCCTGCTTTTTTTATACACTCCTGAGTTGTTGTGGAGTTGTTCCACTGCCCGAGCAGCATCACTGTCTCGTCCCCTTGGACCACCTTATCCTCTATAAAGGGGGGCTGCAGTTTATTCCCATTTTCAACAAAAAACGATGAATTTTCAATCAGAAATGTAGGCAAAGATATTTCAACCAAAATACATGTTTATTTCACATGAAAAACAGTTGAATTAAACAATCAAAAATTTCAACAAAATAGTTGAATATTCCACTAAATAATAATTTTCTCAACTAAAAATATAATTATGAGGAGGAAGCAACTCAAAAAAAGGGGCGGATATAAATACAAGGCAAATAAATTACTGAAAAGAATATTATATATCAGGATTACTGCAAAACTTCATTGTCAAAATTCCCTAATTTTTTTCTGCTATTATTAACATTGAATCTTTTATGAACGGAATAAAAATTTTTTATTTAAGTTTAAAAATTTCATGTTCATTATCTTATATAGAAATTGCATAATTTTTTAAAAATCGTTTTCCAAATCCCTAACTTTTCCCTTACTTTCCCTTACCCATATAATCCCTTCACTTTTTCCGAATATTCGTCTCTTCTCTAATATAGCTTATTTTTTTACGTTATATATTTGTCTACAATGAGCCAGAAAAGCGGCCGGCGGACTTTTCTCTCATAATTCTTTCTGAATATAAGATTGAAAAATAGTTAATCAACTTTAATTGCGGCCCTGTTGTACACAATTGAAGGTGAAGACTTTTACTACGAAATTCAACTCCCCCATAAAACACTCACTTTGCATTTTTCATGCACCAAATGCTGCGATTTACTATCGCCTACATTTCGCAAGTATATCACATTTGGTTCAGAGAAAGAGGTGTCTTGTGAGCTAGGTTTCGACCTTGACAAGTTAAACCTACTGAATATATATAGTTATATATGTTTTCACATGAACAATAAATTAATAATAATTAATAGGCTGTCCCTAGTTGTCCCGAAAAATTAAACATTTGGAAAAGGTGTGGACTAGTCCGAAAAATTCAAGACGACTAAATGAGCTTATAAAAAATATATATGATTGATCATCCCGAATTTCGGTAAGACGAGATATTTCGTAGTTAACAATTATAATATTTTCTGATTTTTACAATAGAATTTGGTTCTTGTGGGAGGCAAAAAATTCTTCATGTTTACGATTTTCCTGAAATCGTTGAAAGTGATGAATCAATATTTGAGAATTGAGTATGGAAGATAAAATCCGTAATTACGAAAATTGATCTGAGATAAAAAGTTTTTTGTATTAATTAACGTTAAAGTTGTATTTATGAGACTGCTTGCAAATTCGAAAGAGGATTTGTCTAGTTTAAATCAATAAATCATCAAAACCTGCCTTAAAAAAGACTAATTATTAGCGCAGCGTCAACCCATCATCAGCTAATTAAAATTAAATACTGCCCAGAAGTCAGTATGGCGATTAGTTTTCAAGGATTCTGAGCCTTTACTCATGCTTAGCTGCCTAACTATATGTAAACGTCTGACTCATTCGGATTGTGCAATTTCTCACAATTTTTTAAATCACTGTATATATAGTTGTTATACACAAAAGCTGTTAACCAAGTCTTAAATGGTCGATAAATGCCTGGAAAGCATAGGTATGTGTCGTTGGGCGAACAGAATCGCAGTTATGATGGTATCAAGTATTCACTATCATCAATCACTATATCAATTAAATTTTTTAATTGAAAAATAATTTTACTTAAAACCTCCTGGTTGTTTTATATTTTCCAGAAGATAAACTGATTTTGCGAAAATGCTTTCTCAATTCAACAATCAAATAAGTTAGCTAAGGAAATTGGTCATTCCCATGCAAATTATCTAATAGTCATTAAGTAGTGGTTTCGTGATTTCTACGCTAATTTTCACAGAATACGGTTTCTTTGTTACATAAAACGTTATCGATTATCTGTCAACTCTTGAATTGTTATACCGATCCTATTAAATGGTTAACGTCAGATCGCGAACGAGAATAATCATTCAGCTGTAGCAAATAGAAATTTGTATTTTACACTTTCGCTTCAACACTGCGGCCATTCCTCTTTATTCAGATATTAATAATAATAATTTTCTTAACAATTGAGCTGAATTATTAAAACTGATTAAGTACTCTTAGGTAACTGAAACCTACAGAATAAATTAGAGAGATTCTGTAATTTCCATCTTACAAATCTATAAAGCCAATCTTTAAAATCGACAGAAAAGCAGGGGATTATCCATAGTAGCAATATCTATGTATATCATAATTAAAGAATAAAAACCATTTAACATATTTCAAGAGACGTGAATTAAAAAAAAATCAAGAAACCACTTGATTGCACTAAATTTATTGAATAAATACAAAAGAAATAAAAAGAATTTCAGGGTTGCTTCAAAATGCCAATTTCGAAATTTCCTGACTTCTCCTTCACTGTTCCCTGACCGTAGTTAATTTTTCTAAGGGGCATGAAAACAACCTTAAACCTAGGAGATTATTAGTGTTAATGCAAAAATAATATTGATTACTAAATTTAGTTTAAAGTCTTTTTGTCGCAGCAGTTATACAGAAGTTTGCAAGTGGTCATCTACAAACTACGTAAGATGATTTGGGGGCAAAGGAAGTTTGGTAAAATTTAACTGCATCTTATGAGAGTGGGGGCAGGGGATTATACACAAGAAAAAATTTACTTAAAAAAAAGTAATCTCATATATATTTTAAATTACAATAAACTATCGCTTTCAGTTCAGTGTCGGGGGTTGCCTTCAAATAGCCTTGGACTGATTTCGGGGAGATAGAAACGTAAACAGTGAGGGCCGCCTGACTCGTTTTCAATATATATA
>JAAAKG020186321.1:0-25266 GCA_010014905.2 Druon quercuslanigerum | reverse complement strand
CAAACAAAATTAACATCTAATATTAATAATAAATATTCCCTGGTCAACAACCCTAAGATCAACAATAATAATAATAAAAAATAAATAAAATAAAAAATAAAAAAATGAAATGATAAATCTTCAACAAAACCATAATTTTTTAACAAAGTGGTTCAAGCTTCAATCAAATGTACAACTTTAAATAATAAGGTGCATTTTTAACGAATAATGGAATATTATATATCTCATTGTACTTGAAGTTCAAAACATGAGACTTCAACCGAAAACGATTTTATTTTAAATAAAAAATAGCTGAATTCGACCAGAAAAATCGCATTGTCAACAAAATAGTTAAATCCACAATAAAAAAGATGGATTTCCAACCAAACAGTTGCACTTTTTTTTAAATATTAAATTTTGACTAAAACAGATGATGAATCATAAATTGTAAATAATGAAATTACATCGTCTAAAATTAATAATTATAAAATCCTTATGCGTAAATTTAAAAAAGTCGTTTCATCTTGTAGAATTTATGTATTGTCAATTAATATTAGAAATTGATCATTATAAATGATGAAATTAGTCATTGTCTAACTTGTAAAGCTTAAATTACACATTATTTTCAAAAAATTGGTTAGATTGCAATTTCATATCATAAAAATTTTTAACGCTGTAGTTATTAAATCATGTAATTCTGAACAGAATTATAATTATGCATTCTTTGAGTTTTTTATAGTCGAATAATATTAAATTTTGAAAATCTGCAATGAAAAATTGTTCAATCTGAAATGGTCCAAGCATTACTAATTTTATTTATTATTTTATTATCTATTATAATTTGCACTCATAATTTTTACAATATAAAAGTACACGATTAAAAATTAAACTCATTCAGTATTTCGAAAAAGTTAAAAAATAAATTCACTGTCAGTTCCCGGTTTACCGTAGATATAATCATTTAATCTCATGTAACTCAAATTAATCTTAATTGTTCCAATCCAAATCCAACTAATCCCATTAAGAAGAAAATGAAATTCTACACACGTGACCTAGATTTTCATTGACAATTCGAGTTGTTTCCCCTCGAGTCAAAATTTGGGGTTGAAATGCTATTTAGAAAAACCAAGAAACATTGTAAACGATATACTTTTTTGCGTTGTCTGGCTATTTTTATCGCCTTTGAGAGATTGTGATAAACCCAAAAAGAAAGCTCATGAGAAAAGATTTATTAGTTATGGGATCGCTCCTATGATAGGGGAGAACTATGTCACACGTACGCTTATATTGCGTGTTTGTATTTGTGTGCTCTATGTACTTGCGGAGAGAAGCATTAATTTTGCAGCAGAAACTCGCACACGACCCTTATTGCCGAGGGACATCACTGATATTGTTGCGACATAGCCTGGAATTCTGTGTGTGATATCTCGATTTCGCAATTCTCGTTTTATTCCACGCATCCATAACTCAGTGGTGCGACTTCTTCTACGGGAACTATATTAATATTGAAGAAATAGATAGAAAAAATTGATATTCAGAAAAAGTAAAATTACAGGCTTTTATAATTGTCTAGTAACAATGTAAAATTCAATGTGTCCTTCCTTTACTTTTTTTTTTAATTTTGGAAACGTGATAAAATAGTTTGAAGTTTTATGAAAATGTTTACAAAAATAATCCACCCTTGGAGAAATTCAAACGGGGATCTAGGGCCAGGACAGCATCCCACTGGAATTCAGAAATTTTGAATGGTATCTCAAAACTATAGATTTTAAACTTTCAGATATTGAATAATTCAAAGGTTTCTGGTTAAAATATAAATCAAGTCTATGCATTTTTAATGCTCTGAATTGTAAATGTTCAAAATTATATCATTTTAAGCAAATCTGTATAAATTAAACACGGAGTAACAAATATAACTAAAAAGTTCTTGCCAGTTTAAAGTTAGTGGAACGGCTAAAAAATTCCAAAAAATAAAATTGCCCACATTATAAAATTTCCAAACTAGCCGATACAATAAGATTTCCGAATATAAAAAGTAGAATTAAAAAAATATTAATAGCAGGGTGTCTACTCAAATCCTATAAAAAAATTCCCTGACAATTCCAGGTTATTTCCAGGTATGATTTTTCGCGAGTTTATTACAAATAATGTCCCTTTTTATTTCATAGGAATTTAATGAATATTACAGGATTTTCATGAATACTTTAGCACGATAGATTAAATGTACATGAAGTACATGAAGTACATGAAGTACATGAATTTGAATAAAAATTCAAACACATTTTTATTTTATCTACTTGTACCTTTTCACGCAGAAATTTGGACTTTCAAAAAGATACATGGATTTTTAAACAAGTAGTTGAATTTTCAACCATAAGAATTAATTTTCTACCAAAAAGACGATTGAAAAAAATACATTAATTCTCAATAAAAGAGTTAAAGTTTCAAGTGAAAAATATCACTTTTCAACCAAAAACGGATTAGTTAAATATTCAGTTAAAAAATTATTCTTACACAAAAAAAGATTTATTTTTTAAACAAATTTAATTTAACATTTAAACAAATAGTTTTATTTTCAATCAAAAAGATGAATTAATTACTAAAATTATCAATAGTTAACCGCAATACTTGAAATTATAAGCAAAAACATGGATTTTTAAACAAGATGATAAATTTTCAAATAGGAACATTTTTTTCTAACAAGAAAGGCGATTTGTGAATTAAATATATGAATTTTTAACAAAAAATTTGAATTTTTAATTAAAGAAGACCCACTTTTCACTAAACAGTTAAATTTTCAACCAAACTAATGAATTTTCAACAAAAATGATCAATCTTTATCTCGTATAAGTGAATCTTAAACAAAAAGATGAATTTTTGAGAAAAGATCTCAGTTTTGAACAAATTAGTTTTTTTTAACCAGCACGATGAATTTTCTACCATTTTAAAATCATGCAGACAAAAAAAATCAAAGTCAAAATTAAAAATACATGAATGTTCAACAAAATATTGACATTATCAAACACACATAAAATAAATTTTTAATCAAATAGTTAAATTTTATACAAAAAATATATATTTTCAAACAAAAATGAAATAGAAGAATCGCTTTTATCAAAGAAGACGAATTTCATTGAAAATACATGAATTTTAAATTAAAAAGATTAATTTTCAAATAACAATTGAATAGATAAATTTTCAGTAAAAAAAGTGCATTTTCAACCGAAGCTGCGAATTTTCAACCATAAAAAAGAATAATTTTCAGCCCAGAAAATTGATTTATACCAAAATTTTCAAATAAAAATATTTTTTCAACGAAATATTAAATAGGTAGTTATATTTTAAGTTCAAGAAACAAATTTTCAAAAAAATAGTTCAAGTTGCTCTTGGAATAAACTGAATAATTTAAACTTTTAGTCAAAAAATTGATTTCAAACAAAAGAGCGTGTTATTCTATTTGATATGACAATTAAAAAAAAATTACCTACGCTTTTGAAAAAATTCCCTGCCTTCAAAAAAATTCCCTGACGTTTCCAGGTTTTTCCAGTTATATACAAATTCCCTGACAATTCCAGGTTTTCCAGGTTTTCAAGGTGGGGTAGACACCCTGAATAAAATAAAAAATATTTTCATCAAATGAAAGTATTTTATCCATGATTGTTTATTTTGATATTCAACAGTTTTACAGTGTCTTATATTTTATTTGAGAAATTTTCTTTTATTGAGAATTTTCCAAATCGTTAATATCATAAACTGTTGAAAATTGTATTGTTTCACAATTTTTAATTGTCGATCCCTTCAAATTTCGGAAATATTACATTTGAAATATTTTCTTTTCCGGGAATTTCCCAAAGAACGGAAATTTATTTTTTGGAATTTTTCAGTCGTACCTTTAAACTCATCTCTTTTGATAGAAATTTGGTCTTTTTTTGTTGTTGAAAAATTTTTTTTTACCTATTTATTTTAAATTTAAATCTGTTTTGGTTAAAAATTTAACTATACTTAGTTAAAAGTTAAACTACAGGGTTAAAAATTCATTTTTTTTTTGTAGATTCATCACTTTAGTTGACAATTGATCTCTTTATTCGAAAACTGAACTATTTTATTCAAAATTCGTTTTTTTTTTGCTTAAAATCCATTTTTTACTGAAATTATAATTAATCTATTTTTCGTGGAAAATTGATCTTTTTAGTCAGAAATTAAACTAATGAATTGGAAATTCATTTATACTGTTGAAACTTCGTTTTTTCCTGGTCGCAAATGAATGTTTTTAACTGCAAATTAAATTATCATTTCATTGGTTAAAACTAAACTGATTTTAGTTGAAAATTCGTCTTTTTGCTTTGAATATTCATCTGTTTAGGTAAAAATTTAATTTTTTGGTCAAGAATGCAAAATTTGGTTAACAATTACTCGTTTTTGTTGAGGCTTTAAAAACTCGCCTTTTTTGGTAGCATTCAACTTTTTTGAATTAAACAATAATATTTTTTAGATAAAAGTTAACTACTTTCTTAAAAATGCCTTTTTTCAGTTAAAAATTCACTATTTTAGTTCAACATTCCTCTCTGGTCGAAACTTGAACTATTTCAACTATTCAGTTTCGAACGTTCAACTTTGTAAATTCTTTATTTTGAACAGATTTAGAAACATCTTGTAAAATCAATTATGGTTTAATTTGTAATACTTGTGCTACAGTTTAATTTAAAAAATCATTAAACAATTTAAGTTACCACGTAATCAAAATTTTAACTGTTTAAGTATTCTTCAAAGTTCACAAGTACATTTTCTAAAAAAAAAGTTGAAATCAATCTTACTTTAAATCGCATTATATCATGTAATAAGAAATTTTTGATATTTCAAGTGATTAGATAGATTTTTCTTCCACAAAATTCCGGTTAAAGAAGAAATTTACTGTCATTCCCCGGCGGGTCCTTCCGATCTCGGAAAATTCACGGTCTAGTGACATGCATATAGGAATTTTAACAACGCAATTACCAACCAGCGTCCATCTTTAAGTCGGGTAAGGTGTGGCTAAAAGCATTCCAAAGTATCTAAATAAAAAGTGCTATAAGAGTACTTTTTATATAGAAAACGTTGACAAAAGATTTTAAGATGTCTGGTAAGAAAGCGTCTGCCGGGTCGATTGTTTATGACAGGTCAGGCTGCAGTAGCATTCGCGGAATGCAAGCAAAAAGTGCACTTTGGATTCATAATTCTTCCGTCTAATTTACATGTTCACCAAGCGTGTAATTTACATAGAGGCTTATATATACATATTGGCTTATGTTCTAGCTGCGTATTTCATGCTCTATTGGAAGAGACTTGAAATAATGTTTATCGTGTACACTGTATACTACACAGAAAATATATAAGCAAACTGCGTTTCACGACATTTACATGAAAATTCCTGCAATTCGTGTTCTTAACATGGATGCGACCCGAAAACGTAGACTGATATTCTAAATTTCAATATTTACGAGATTACTGCTCCGCGAAAGTTTTTACGGACAACTTTATTTTCATCAAGGATATATGTATTCAGAAATGGTCCTTCCTTCAATGTTCCCCAGATTTAATTCCGTTCCTTCAGTTTTGTTCGGAACCTTTTAAAATACAATTTTTTTAATTGATAAAGGTTTAATAGAGTTCTTAATATTATTAAAAATAAAAGGAATGAGCGGAATAAACCATTTTTAAAGTGATTAATACAAACATACTTGTGTAATTTACAACATCGTGTAACTTTGTAAATTCAAACGTTAGTAATTAAATAAATTTAAATAAAAATGGCACTTTATAATTTAAACATTACTAAATTAAATTATTCATACTTGAACTACCCAAGTTTTGAAATATTTCGAATTGCATTTTTTTTACATTTCACTTAAATTTCTAGAAGATCATACATGACGGAAAAATTACATTATTGTATACTACACTTTTAAGATCGACAGCTTGTTTCGAGAGTCTGCAGCTCGGTCTACGGCTACTCTACGGTATCTGCTTCATAAAAATTTAAATATTTATAACTTTGTCAAAAAAAAAAAACAAATGCTGTAAAAAAGGTAAAATTCGGGTGAACTCATTTTCTTTAAAAAGGTAAATATTTTATTAGCTAAAGGCTGCGGTTATATTAACCACGAACTGATTGAAAAATGTACTTGAAGTTCTGAATGTTCAAATGAACGAATTTTTTTACTGATAACTTATTAAAATATAAAAGGGCTAAAATGTTTGTGCGCTTATATTGGAAATAATGTATTTACTAAAAAAAATTATAAAGCATATTTTAAATGGAACTTGGAACTTCAGATGCATGATTTAAAATGGATACGGTCTACCAAGGTTGTAAAAATTAAAATTGTAAATAAAATTTTACTTTGTCAACTGAAAAAAGGTGAAAAGGTGATAACCTGTCATGACTGCCATATTTACGGTAATACACTTCCCACATACTGAACTTTTATTTATGTATTATGTATGTATCTTTTATTTCGAAATCTTTAAGTGAAACATGTTAAATTTCAAGAAATTACAGGTGTATTTTGGCCCAGAATTGACCAACAAGGAATTTAGAAGAAAAAAAACCCAGCAGCCCCCGCTAGGAATTTAGGCAAAAAATATCCCCAACAGCACCCCCAAATGGGAATTAAGAAAAAAATTGTCCAACCAGGCCCCAAACAGGAATTTAGACCCAAACAAAATAGCCCCCGACTAAGTAGGAATTTACGCTAAGAAATAGCCCCAATAGCCCCCGACAGGGATTTAGACCAAAAAAAAAGGTCGGACGAACCCCCCACTAGCGCTCGTCCTTTTCATGGTGGCAATTGAGGCTATTTCTACACCGGACCCTGCGCTCGCTTTAAATTATTAAGATATTCAAATAATTTTTCTCAGCAAAATATTTTCAAATTGAACAAAAAAATGAATAGTATTTACTAAAAGTAATGACTTGTTTTTAACTAAAAAGATTACTTTCTTAAGCCTGAAGATTAAATTTTTACCAAAGAAGACAAACTTTCAACAAAATAACGAATATTAATTTTCAAAAACAAAAAAATTTCAACAAAATTGTTAAAACTTCAATCAAACAGGCTAATCTAGTAGTTCAACTATAAATCAAGTACATAGCTGAATTATAAAAAAATGAACTTTCCGCTAGAAGATTAATTTTATACCAAATAAAAGGATGTTTTCAACAAAATAAATTAATTTTCAATCTAAAATCTTAAGTTTCAACTAAAAAAAAATGATTTTCAACCAAATATCAGTTAACCAAAAGAATGAATTTTGAACTGAATAGTTCCACTTTCAACCAAGTAGTACAATTTTCAATAAAATATATGAATTCTCAACGAAAAAGGTTTTAGTTGATATTTGAACAAAAAGAGATTGAAATGTTAAATAAAAAACAGTTGAATTTAACAAAAAAAGCAGAATTTTCAGCCGAAAAAATTTATGTTCCACCAATAAAGAAGAATTTCCAACAAAATATATGAAATTTCAAGCAAATAGTTCCATTTTGAAATAAAAAAGATAAATGTTAAACAAAAGATGGAAAGAAATTGTCAGTTAAAAATAAAATCTTCGCCCAATAAAACAACGAATTTTCCATGAAATATTTAACTTTCCAATCATAGAAATAAGTTTTCAACTGAAGTGTTGAATTTTTAACCATACAAATGAGTTTTTAACGAAGCAGTTCAACTTTCAATAAAAAAGGTAAATTCTCAACAAGAGAATTGACCTTATCCGTAGCTTCCAACGTGTTAATCAGTTATGCAAGGTCAATTTGCAATAATTATTAAAATGTAGAAATTTATTAAATAATTTTGCTTTAGAAATAATTTTAAGTTAGTATCCTTCGCTCTTATTTACTGCCGACACCAAAGTTATAAATATTTCCGATTTTTAAAAAAATGTACTTTTAAATAAAACTTCAAGCTAACGACTCGATTTTTTTAACACAATTCGTGCATTTTTTTACGAAACACGACGGTCGAAAGTTCACCAAGTTGTAAAAGGTGCTTTTAACCCCGTTTATTCACCTTTGCAATTTTGCATCAAAAGTTATGGACATATCGCGGTCAAATGATACTGCACTTATTCGTAACGAAATGAGTATTAACTACATGTTTTTCATTTTTATAAGCGATTTTTTTTATTGAGTTATTCAATGATTTGTAGAGGGGCAAGGATTTTTGAAACAGATAGTAAGTTTTCAGTCAAAGCATGCTTGATTAATTTATTCAGTCAAATTTTGACCAATTTAAATGTAGAGTGCAGTCAGTATGCTAGTGGGTGAAACGATGATTTTTTAAACGAAGAAGAACTATTTGCGCGGGCATTTGCGTTGGGGCATTGAAGACGAATGTATATGGTAGACGTAGTTTGGCCCCTAGTCTTTGGCCCCTTTAGTCGTTGGCACGTCTCGGCGCCACCCACACCGAGATGCTTAGCACGTGGTTGTATTATATTGACGCATCTTGCCTAGGGAAAACGTAATCAATCATACTACCTTTCTATGCTACCCTGTTTTGTAGTCACACACTGAAAAAAAGTACGAGGCGCCAATAAAGAGTTGATATTTAGCTTAGCATATGGGTCACATAAGAAATTCATGAGAATTTTACAAAGAATAGAATGGTACAAAGCCTCAACACTTTTGAGTATTTGTTGGCTCTAAAGCTCTAATCTCAGATTTATTTGGACTCCTATCATTTCCTGCCGACAAGTTGCTCCTTTTTTGGTTAAGGCCATTTTTTTACTTTTATTTTGTTTAATAATTGCTTTTACTCAATCATATTTTAATATTTATTATTAGCTGTTCAAGGGTAGAAGAAAAACTCAATTTTGAAAATTCCCTGAAATTTACTTTTCTACCATAGAAGTTGAATTTTAAATCGAATTTTCGAATGTCCAACCTATAATGATGAATTTTTAATCGAAAATGA
Organism: Druon quercuslanigerum; assembly: GCA_010014905.2. Classification (NCBI taxonomy): domain Eukaryota; kingdom Metazoa; phylum Arthropoda; class Insecta; order Hymenoptera; family Cynipidae; genus Druon; species Druon quercuslanigerum. The sequence goes on along the minus strand of JAAAKG020186321.1, from coordinate 16,333 downwards.
CGAACTTTCTGCCCAAATAGGCGAATTGGCAACAAAGCAGTTGAATTTTCAATCAAAACGGATTAAATTTAAAGAAAATAGTTGAATTTTCAACCACATACTTGCATTTTTGCCTACAAAGATGAAATTTCAATCGAATTTCCAATTCCAAAGGACAAATTTTCTTCCCAAATAGACGACTTTTCAACAAGACAGTTGAATTTTCCAACCAAATGGTCTAATTTCTAATAACAATTGTTCGGAGACAGTTGAATTTTCAAAAAATCAGTTGAATTCTCGACGAAAAAAGTAGAGCTTTCAACAAATTAGTTAAATTTTCAATCAAATAGTAGAATCTTGAACTGACAAAGATAAGTTCTTAACATTTTTAACTTAAAATAAAAATTTTTTCTCAGAAGTTATTTAAATTTTAAAGTGCCTCTTGTAGAAATTCTCTGACTTGGAAGATTCTTTTTCAAATCCCTCAATTTCCATGACCAACAAAATTACATTTCTAATCTGATTTAAAATGTTTTGAAAATTTGTAACAAAGACTCAAAATTTAAATTTCTTCATCCAAAGCTATTTCACTATTCTAAAAATTAAAGTTTACAGGCTTGTAACATTTTTAAATTCGAAATTCGAGCATTCTTAACTTCTCATCTAATATTTTTAAATCGGAAGAACTAAGTTTATTCCTATAAAATTTTATCCTATTTTTTTAGTTCACAATTTTTTGTATACAGTCCCGTCAGTGACCGAGAAAGCTCCAAGTATAAAAATAATACGTTTTATCATCCCCATTAAAATTTTAAAAGATCAACATTTTTATTACGCCACTAGATGCAAGTGGAAACGTTTGGGATGACAGAATGTGAGCTTTCGAACTGTCGTTTTACGTTCGCATATGCTAGGGACTCGCATAAAAGTCTGTTCTGTGAAAAACGCGCCCATTCGGTGGCTACTCGCTCGTAAAATTTTGCTTAGAATGAAATGATGCGAAAATGTTGAGACCCTTTCAAGGGGATTGACTTCTTAGATCTGAAATCTCATCCAAAGGTAAGAAAATTTTTCCGTAAAAGAAAGTGTTGCTCAAAGTCGAGCTTAAAGTCGCACTAGTAAAAAAAGGTTATTTCACTTCTTGATATCAAATAGAGGGCGCTAGAGAATTGATTTATTCAATATAAAGAAGAAAATAAAACCCCGATAGTTTCAGGAAAATTAATTATTTCCATTTGGTTCAAATTAAAGGTAATAAACTCTTATAAATATCATATTTACTGTGTTATTGAATAATTCTCTTCTGCTCTTTTGGATCAGAAATTCGTAATTTAAATAGGAAAATTAAAACAATATTTAACCTTAAATAAAATTCATTCCTGAGTGACATTTATCGAAACTTTTTTTGTTTTCATAATTTAGCTGTCAGTTTCCTTCACTGAAGAGTGCTTTTTTTCTTCATTTATACAACCAGAAATATAAAAGGATTAAATATTCAGTTAAAAAAATTATTTTTCAATCAAGAAAAGAAGGAATTTAAACAAAATAGTTAAATCTTTAAATAAAGTGCACATCTTCAACAAATTAGTTGAATGCTCAACCTAAATAGACTCCTTTTCAAACCAAAAAGAGAAATTTCTAGCAAAAAAGGTGAATTTTCAACCAATTAAGCTAATATTTCAAGCACAAAAGAAATAAAATATGGAATATTAACAAAAAATAAACTAAATAGTTCAATTTTCAACTCAAAAGATGAATTTCCTATAAAACAGACCCATTTTTAGCAAAAAAAAAACATGAATTTTCAATTAAAAAGGATAAATTTAACAACAAAAAAACTAACCGCCGCGCGGGCACGTTCTCATCGCGCGGCTCGTAAGTTTGAGCGCGCCTAGGGCGAGCATTTATTGAATCTCGCGCTTCACGCTCAGATATTTATTCTTTGCATTTGGAACGCATAAATAAATTTTCATCAAAAAGATCTCTTTTAGATCACAGTATTTATATGTGCCTTCATATTGTGACAATCGTGCTACGCGCTCGATTTTGACAGACATTTTTAAAAAGGTTTTGTTAAATCTTTTTTTTCGTAACTTTAGTCGTTTTCAACAAATTCTTTATTTTAAATGTTATTTTTCACGAATAAAATAAAAAGTACGCGTCCTATCAAGAAGTGTCCTATCATTATTTTTTGTGCAATAAAAATTTGAATTTCCGATTTTCCAAGAGAATTCAAAAAGTTTCTATGAAACTTTATAACATTTTGGAAATACTGTAAATCTGAGAATTTTCTTTTTATCGAAAAAAGTCATTGGGAGAAATTCTTTGGTTTTCTGAGTACTATTAATAACAATACACACATTTTTTAATATAAAAAAATGATCCCAAAAATAGCTAGTTAATGAACTCGTCTTTTCTTTTAGGACCTACAAAAAGTGTGCGAAAGATCGATTTGATTCATTCATTTTTTTAGAGTTAAAAACTTGATTTTCGGATTCAGGAGGTCTTAAAACGTGGAGATCCGCTGAAAAACTGTGGTGTTGAATTTCGGAAAATTCTAATACTTTCTCAATCATAAGTGATGTGAATGTAAAAATAGAATATTTCAATTTTCAGTTGGAAAAATTAATTTTCAACAAAAATAGAACAGTGAAATTTTCAATAAAAAAATTAATTTTCTACAAAAAATTTAATAATTCGATTTTCAGTTGAAGAAAATAATTTTTAACCAGTTTGAAATTCCTTGGCTTTCAGACATTGTCTGAAAATTTTTATCGTAAGTTTTATTTGAACCTCTAATATAAGCGGACATTTTAAAAATAACTTATGATTTCTTTCTGACAATGATCATAGTTTCTCATCAATTTTAAGATTAATTCTAAATTATTATTATACTTTTTATTGCAGAATTAAGTAGAGGACATAAAATAGGCCTTTTTTTATTGTATTTAGTTCCATTTTGATCAAATCCTTTCGGTCCCTTTTTGAGAAACTCCTTCAAATTTAACTATAAAATTGAAAACTGACGTTCTGAACAACACAAAATGTTTTGATTCTCAAATTATTCATTTTTATTTTAAAATTATTGATATCTCGGAAAAATTGCTCTGCAGTTATTTTATGGTTTTCATTTATGCAATACACTATCCTCTCCAAACCTCAACGGCGGTTAAGCGGTTTGTGGTAAATACGATCTCTCTTTATCGACTCAAAAAATATTTACACATCGACCACATTACCTGTTTTGTTCATTAGCGGTAGAGCTAGAGAGTTTACTGATGCATATTTACTTTGTAATTACGCTCAAATTGAAGCAAAAAGCATATATTAAATTTTCAAACAAATGGGATTACATAATTCTCCACTGATTTTCAGATTGCGTTATATTTTCTGAAATTTTAAATGTGTAAATGAACAAAATATTTTAGCTCAACTTAAATTTGAGGTAAAATACTTGTAAATTGTTTGAAATATTTTGTAAACCAAATTGTATGTTAAATCATCACGAAAAAGACCAAGGATTTTTTTTTCGAATTGAATGTTACGATTTGTTTGGCATCGCGAAGCGAAATTTAAGAATGAAGAAGTATGATAATTGATGCCTAGATTCAATACAGAAAATACATACATGTAGAGGGCAGATGTTTGTTTTGCCGATTTTCATATAGTTAGCTAGAAAAAGAAACTGAACAAAGCAATATGCCGCTTCATGAGCGAATGCTTCCAGAATAGGGCTCTTGATCTGTGGAGTGTAAAGGGGAGGGCAAGCCGATAGGGGAAGAATAAGTCCTAATTCATGCACTTCAATGATCCTTCAGACTTACAATAATCACTTAGATTTAAACTTTTTTCACCACACTGCTTATTTTCCCCTTCGCAATTTTTTACCATTAGTTTGTGTACTTCAATCTTGATATTTAAATTATTTAGAAAATAAAAGTAATTAAAGAAGTTAATGGGGTTTGTGGTTGATTCTGATTAGTCAGATAATTGCATTTTCCAAAAAGGAAAAGTCAGCAAAAAAAACATTGTTAATTGTATGAAAATCCTTCAAGCAATATTAAAAAAAATACTTTCCATAAATTCAAGTTTAGTGTTTATTTCAAAAATTCTTTTAAGCTCGAAATGAAATCTACTTTCCTGTGAACAATTTTAGGCATGTTAGTTGATTGATTTAATTAAATAAAGCACAAATATATAAATAATGCAAATCAATACTGTCGGCTTAGCTTTAATTTAAATAAAGGTGAAAGCTAATTGAGTAATTTGATCGAAAAACGATTATTTGTAAATTACATTCAAAATTACATTTATAAATTTATTAAGCGCTAACGACGGATATGACAGACAGAAAAAGTATTTGTGCCCTAATTACAATTCAAATTTACGATATGCGTGCGTAACTTATTGACAGACGAACCATTATTAAATTATCATTATAAAAGACATTTTGTTACATTTCATTTATTTGCTCAATTTCTTAATTGTATCAGTTATTCTTGAACATCTATAATTACCGAAGATAAGCAAAAACATAAAACTAAAAATAAATATTTTTATTTATATAATTTTAACCTGAAATAATTTTTCCTTGAAATTTACCCTCAGTTATCTTCCAAAATTAGTTTCAAAACTGTGGGAATATTCTTTTTAATTCTATAAATCATTATTATAAATACTTGTTTTTGAACCAAGGTTGATGTCTTTTTTATACTATTAACATGACATTTTTTCTCATAATAGCGCGAAAGGTAATAAAATTATTCGTCGGAGAACCCCAAGTTGAAGGCAAAGTGTCAGTTTTATTAGACGATATTGTAAAAAAAAACCCTTTAAATTGCGATGTTGTCAAAAAGTTGAAATAATTATGGAAATAATTAACATTTTTTGTAGTTCATGGGCTCTCTTCAAACAAATTTCTGCATCTTTTTTTATTAAATTATTCATTAAATTATTATTATGCGTGCTGACTTTTGTATCCTGAGAAGGAAAACGTATCGTTTTCGAAACGTCGATTAATAAGGAATAAAGGATCGATTTAACACCGTATTCCATTGGTCTGAAGTAGGTCGTTTTTACCATCTTACTTAATGATTTAATAAATTTATTATCATAATACTCAGACTAATTAATATCCCTTTTTAACATCTTTTTATTCTTTTTAAATTATTCAAATATTTTTCGAATTGTGTCCCTGGATTCTGCGCAAGGACAAACTTGGTGCCAAAACATCGCAAAAATTCAAATATGTGTAAATGTTTGCAAACATGAAAAAATGTGTATCATATTTTAGTAGTAATTATAATAATATTATTGTTTCTAATTTTTGAATGACATGGTACATAAAGTCATTATTTGAATTGTTGATGTACCTAAAGTTCAGGACGTTCAAATAAAAATTCTTTTTTTCTATTTGTGTTTTATCCAAAATATATTGTTCCAAATACAATTAAAATAATGCATTCAAAGTTTTTTTATGATCTGTGTTTTGCAATATAAATTGAATCAATATTTAAGCGCTATTTCTAGTTTACGAAGCCATCAATAAAAACTTGGTTCATTTGAACGTTCAGAACTTCAGGTACTTAAATTTTTTTGACTTTTTTGCACCAAGTTCGAAAACAAAATTTGACGTTTTTCTGCAATATCTTCCTAATTAATTAAAATGTGCTTTTACCTTTTCGGCTTACTGCAGACAGCATGATATTATCTTTCGTGATATTTTAATTTTTTTATGTTAATATTGTAAAAAATAAGGCACTTTATAGCAACAGTGAAAAAATAGGCGTGTAGATAATTTCCGACGTTACTATACTACTAAACATACAATTATTAATCAATGCAAATTTTAAAACCCTTTTCCATTATTTCATTCTAAGCTAAGTTAAAAAAAAAGATTGTACACAAATTACATGTTCATATGCAATTGCTAAGATCAAAACAAAAAAAAACTCCAAAATGGGGGAATAAGAAAAAGATTAAACAATAATTTTTGTATGTAGAATTAAATTCTTATGTTGAATTTAACCGTTGAAAATTTATGAAAATTCAACTGTTGTAAACTCAATTCAATTGTCTTCAATTTTCTTCATTATTCAATAAAAGAATCTCCAAATGTTGAAAATTCGATTCTCAATTTTGAAGAGTTGAAAGTTCAATTATTAATTTTCTTTATTTTTCAACAATTGAATTGTACAATTTACTTCAATATTTTAATAAATAAACATTTAAATACATAAAAAAATTGATAAAATTCGTAATATGTAATATATTTAGGGAGAAAAAGAATTTAAAAAAAGAGAAACATATAGTAAAAAAACGAACAAGTTCCCGCGCTCATTCAATTCATTAAAACGTAACTTAATCAACTTATATCAATACTAATTCTTAAAATAAGCAGAACAGTATTATAGAAAGGATTAAAACTGCAAAAAGAAATTGAAATAAAAATGTCCAGGCCATTTTTGAAAATACAATTTCTTTTCCAGGTTCTGCAGCAACCATGTGAACTAGACATTTTTAAATTACTCTTCCTGATTTGCATTTGATCCATATATCGATCCAAAATTGAGACCCACCCTTTGTCTGCTTTGTTCTTAAATTGTCATCCTCTCATGTCATCTATGCACATAACCTCAAATTAAAGAAAACCCATAAAATTAACTTAAAAAATTAGCAAATAGAGCGGACCAAAATAAATACATCTCCACTACTGACTACAACAAACTGACACCTACACTCAGACCTAAAATACTTCATAAAAACTTTGTTTACATCACTCACTCTAGAAAATTCGTTCGCTCGAGACCCCGAACTAAATATTTTTACGATTATTATTAACGATTTTCCGTCATTCGAAACATTTTTCCCTCTCGTTTTCTCAATATTAAATGACACCCTAATTGGTCGTTTCAGTCTGCATTCCCGCAGAAGCTAGACAGTCACGAAAGCACACATTTATCTGGAAGCAGCTCACGTTTCAGAGTGCACCATAACTGAAATCTTTCTCCTGAATTCAAAAACAAAACAAAAAACTTCGATTGCCAGACTGCAGCGTACTCTCCAATAATAAAATGTATAATAAAACAGGAGGAAACAAGAGAACACTTGCTAAGAATGCGGAGAACATCCTGTCGAATGTTCGTTTCTCTTTTACACAGAACTTCTCCACATTTAGAGATAGAAGACAACTAAAAATACTTTTGAAAAATAAATAAAAAGACTCACCGGTGATCGCAAAGAAAAAGAATATCCACAAGGTATTCATGAGTCTGCCGGTCACAAGGCGTATTTGGAAGCAGGTGAATGCAATCCTGTGGTCCATCATGCGAAGCACATATTTAATTTAATAATTGATCTTATCTTGTCACACGCAGGAACCTCCCGCAAGGACGAGACGCCTGGCGCCGTCCGAAGAAAAACACGCGCCCTCCCTGCACCACGAAACGTGTCACGCCGTGACCTCCGACGACGGTCGTGTTTCCTCGTTTCCCTCACATATTTTATCCACTTTTTCGAAAAAGTCTCGCTTAGGGGCAAAAAACAAGTTGTAGCAGGTTCTTGCGCGGATTTAGTTCGTCGCGAGTTTTGGTCACTGGGAGTAGAGTAAGCGATACATGAGACGATCTTTCGTTCGCCGATTCTGGGGCTCAGCAGGCAGGCAGGCAGGCAGAAACGCGTTTTAGCTGCCGAGATTGCCGAAGCCGAGCAGCCGAGCTCTCACCGCCGCGTTATTCGGAGTATTGACCGGCTTCGTGGTGGTGGCGGCGGTGCGGTGCATCGGAAGGCGAGGGACGCCACCCCCCCCCAACCCCCACAGCGAACCACCACCCTGTCCACGGTTGAATGCGCGCGCAAGCCATGGACCGAAAGAAGAGGGAATGGCACGGCGGGAGCTTCTGGATAAGGGGCCTGGGACAAAATCTTATGAAAATTAAATTAAAGCAATTTTTGCAAAGTGAATTGAGGGTCCAGATGGACGAGCTAACAATGTGCCGTTTCGTAAATGTATACCTTTTTAAACTTTTGGCAGAAAGTTTAAATGAAATGTTTCAAACTGCATAAAACTTATGAAATTTGAGCTGATATGAATTTTTTATCAGAACTTTTTATCCATTTTTCGTAGGAACTATTTTTTTATTTTATTACTACTCTCAACGGCACAGAATTAAAAAAAAAACAGTTAAATTTATCCAAGGGCGAGTTTTCTACAAAACAATTGAATTCTCAATACCAGAAGACGAATTTTCAAGAAAAGAGGTACTTTGCCAACGAAAGAGATAAATCTTCAACTAAAATTATGACATAATGACCAAAAGGGTGAATTTTCAACCAAGGGGGTTAATTTACTAATAAAAAAGACAAATTTTTAACTAAAATTATGAATCTTCAATAAAAAAATTAATTTTGGACAAAGTAGTTCAACTTTTAACCGTGTTTTCAACTAAAGAAGATGAATTGTCAACAAAAAATATAATACTTGATATTTTAACCAAAAAAGATCTTAATTTTAAATAAAAGTCAAACACTCATGCACTTTTCAACATTTTTACTTCAACTTTCAACTTTTAACCAAGTGATTACATTCTTCTAGCCAAAAATTATGAATTCTCAATACAAATAATAGTTGATGATGTCATAACCTAAAAAATTTAAATAAAAAACATTGAATTTTGATAACAAAGAAACAAATTTTCTACAATCCACGTGAATTTTCAACCAGCAAATATGAATTTTAAACAGAAAAGTTAATTTTTAATCAAAAAGAAAGATGAACTTTCAAAAAGTAGATACATTCCCAACTAAAGAGATGAAATTAACTAAAATTATTAATTTTTTTACTAAAATGGTGAATTATTAACCAAAAAGGTGAATTTTGAACAAAGAAGATTAATTTTCTACAAAAAGACCAATTATTAACTAAAATTAAAAATATTCAACTAACAAAATTATTTTTGAACAAAGAAGTTCAATTAACAGAACTTTTAACCAAAGAAGATAAATCCTTAATGAAGAATATAATATTCGATATTTCAAGAAAAAAAGAAGATTGCAAGAAAAAATTAAAAAGTGCCGTTTCATAAACTCGTACTTCAACTTTCAACTTCATACCTAGTTCAACTTTCAAACAAATAGCTGCATTTTTAATCAAATATTTCTTCCCCAATAGTTAAATTTTCTTTAAAAATAATCGAATTTTCAACTAAAAAAATTACAAGAAATGTAATATGTATGATAATATAACCAAAAAATATTTTTTAATTTGAAATGAAAAAAATTGAAGTCATACAGCAAAGGCAATTTTTCCAAAAAAAAGTTTTATTGAACGAAATGTTGAAATTGTTAATAATTGAATTTTTAATTAAGGATGGTGAATTTTCAACAAAAGTGGCACATTTCTGAAGAAAAGGGATGACTTTTAAACTAAAATGATGAATTTGAAGCCAAAGGGGTAAAGTTTTAACTAAGAAGATTAATATTCTATAAAAAAACAAGAATTTTACACTAAAATTAGGAATCTACAACAATAAGAAAAATTGATTTTTAAGAAAATAGTTCAACTTTTAAAAAGTAGTTAATCTTTTCGAACCAAAAAAATAATAAATTCTCAACGGCAAATGTAATAGTTAATATTATAACCAAAGAAGATTTGAATTTACAGTAAAATATTAAAAAATATTTGAATTCATCCAGAAAAGACAACTTTTTGACAAAATAGGGGCTTTTAAACCAAATTGTGGAATTTTCAAGCCGAAAATACAAGTTCTCTACAAAACAGTTAAATTTCCAACCACTAAATGTGAATCTTTATAAGGAAGGGTTTAAAAAGGAGCTGTTACTGTATATTTTCTTAATTCTTAAAATTTTAAAACAGTAAAATAATATAAGAGGGTAGGGCAACGTAAAAAAAAATTATTGTTTGAAACCTGTTTACGGGGTTTTTGGAAACTTGTGTAGCATCCCATCAGGATAACCCACGATTTAAAAGAAAAATATATCACAGAGGGTTTTGTTTTTAAATGCTCATCATTTATGATTGAGAAAGTATTAGAATTGTCAAAAATTTGACACCACCACCATCCAAAAATCAAGTTTTTACGATGGCTTCTGTCTGTCCGTCCGTCCGTCCTTAAACACGATAACTCTCGAAAAAATCAACGAATCAAATCGATCTTTAGCACACTTTTTTTAGGTCTTGAAAGAAAGGACGAGTTCGTTAACCAGCCATTTTGAATAAAAATTCCAAATATAGTATTAAAAGAGAAGAACAATTTATCCTAATGACTTTTTTTGATAAAAAGAAAATTCTCAAAGTTACAGCATTTTCAAAATTTCAAGAATCAGTCGAAAATCCAAATTTTAATCCAAACAACGCACGATATAAAAAAAACCAAAAGAGAAGAAAAACATTTATTTTTTAAAGCCCTACAAGAATATTCGAACAACTTTTTGGATTTTCTTGGAAAATCGAAATTTTCATTGCGCAAAAAATAATGAAATGAATGAATGAAATGAATGAATAAACAAAAATTTAGATTCAAAAAAAGATCTACAATTTCGTTAGGAATCACTTCTTAATAGGATGCGTACTTTTTGTTTTATTTCTGAAAAAAACACATTGAAAATAAAAAAAAAAATTAAAAAATTATGGAAAAACGGCCAAAGTTACGCAAAACAAGATTGAACAAAACCGGGTTATGAATGTCCCTCAAAAATCGAGCACGCAACGTAAGTGTCACGATGAGAATATGTACTCAAAGCCTTCAGTGCTTTGAGAAACTTAATCTTTAACTATACCTAATTAAGTAGAAAATTGAAAATATGAAGAGGTATATAAATACTGCGATCTAAAATAGATCTTTTGGGTAAAGTTTAATTCAAGCATTCCAAATTCAAAGAATAAATATCCGAGCGCGAAGCGCCAGGTAACCCATTATATGGCGCGAAGCGCTAGACCCATGAGACGCGTGCCCTAGGAGCGCTAAAACTTGCGAGCGATTCTGTTCGAATGAAAAAAAACAACACTATTTATTTGAACGTTGACAAATTTTTTAACTCTGGCAACATAAAATAATCCAAAGATGCAAAATTAGCATATTGTTTGTTGTAGGTTTTTTTTAAATTAGAAACTCAAAATAAGTTTTGCTTAGCGAAACAAGAAAAAATTATGCAGGAGACATTCATTTTTATTTTGAAATAGTTGTTCCATTAACCAAATCTAAAAACGTAATTATTTTTCTAGATATTTTGAAAATTTCTGACTAGATTATTATTATTATTTATTTTATTATTGTTATTTTTACAAAATATGGTAGTAGATTCTTATTTGATATTGAAAGCTGTAGACATAACATATTCACAATAATTTTCGCACCCACAGAAAACAAATGGGTAATTTTTCTATTTAAAGATATAGTTACCCCTCTGTTTACCCCACAACTTATAAATGTTATTTTTCATGATAGAATAAGAACGATGTGTTTTTAAGTGAAAAAATCTGATCAATGAAATGTATGTGTCAATGCGTGGGGTGTGTGTGGGGGCGGGGAGTCATGGTCTAAGTGTTACGGCAGCATGATAAGGGTGAGGGAGGAAACAAAATCGCCCAAAAAAGTGTTAGGTAATATATGTTCTTTGAAATCGCTTGAAATCCTTAAAATTCCATTAAAATCCCTTAAAATTTTTTTTAATCAGTTTATTCAAACTTTTTAAATCCATGTGAATCTTTCCAAATCACTTAATATTCCTTAAAATATATTAAAATTAATTAAAATCTTTTAAAAATCCTTAAAATTCCTCGAATACCTTAACATTCTTTATAATATTAAGGGGTCTACCCAGTAACTCACCTAGAAAAAAACGCTATTTTCGCGATTTTTTTTTAGATTATGTATAAATATTACGATGTAGGATTTATTAGGCTTGGTAAATGCACTCTTGAAATACAATAAAATTTTTTTTGAAATTCATTTTATACAGTATTTATATTTGAAAATGTCAGTCGAACGCAACGCCTCGAAAAATAGGTAGGTCCGGCTTGTTGATAAAATCTAAGAGCAGGGTTATCTGAAACCAAAAAATCAAAAAGTTTTAACTTCAGTTTGACAATGGCTATTCCCTCTATGATTTTCTTTAAATTTTGTCAAAAAATAACAAAATAGCGGACCAAAAAACGAAATAAATCAAATAAAAAGCGCGTTTTTTTCACCGTTTTTCGAAAAAAATTGATAGTTATTTTTCGGCATAATTAAAAAAACCCATAGGGTACATAGACATTGTCATACTAAAGTTAAAACTTTTTGATTTTTGGGTTTCAGATAACCCTGCTCTAAGATTTTATCAACAAGCCGGACCTACCTACTTTTCGAGGATTTGTGTTCGACTGACATTTTTAGTACAAAAACTGTATAAAATGAATTTAAATTTTTTTGTATTTTATGAGTGAATTTACTCAGATTACTAAATCCTACATCATGATATTTATACATAATCTAAAAAAAAAAAAAAATCGCGAAAACAGTGTTTTTTTCGAGGTGAGTTACTGGGTAGGAATCTTATGAAATTCTGTTAAATGTATCTTATAAAATCCCTTAAAGTCGATTAAAATTTTTTAAATTTCTTATAATATTGCCAAATCTAATGAGATCCCTCCAAATATTTGAAATCATTTTAAAATGTATTGCACTCTTTAAAATCCATATTCTTATTATTATATATGTCATATCTTCAGTTCGAACTAAAAAGTCATAAAGTAACTAAATTAAAATTTTTTTAACTAATGTAACGAATAGTACATTTTTGTTTGAGATTTAAATAAATTATACCTTTATTGTTCAGAGCAAATAAAAACATGTCATACATAAGACTGAAAAAAGTAGTAAAAATTAATTGAAACTTAAATAAAGTTTTGTATTTACAATTTTATTAGCATTTAATCCCAAAAACTAAACATAAAAACTTACCACAATGTTTGAAGCAATGTAGACATTTTTTTAAAATCTCTTTAAAAAAAAATTTAACTCACCCGTTGCCATATGTCCATTTCTTATTTTAAGAAGTCATTATTGTATTAGAGATTTTTTTTGCAAATAACACATGCCAACTTTTGAGGGCTAGCTATTTCCGATTTTCCAAAATTTTGTTAATTGAGGTTAAATGGAGAATAGAATACGGGGATTTGAATTCAGTAATTCAATAATGTTATGTTGAAATGTATTCAGTATGTATTCAGTATTCAGTATTCAGTATTCAGTATAAATGTATTCTCTTTTGATTAAATTGTTTTACATTAAATTTCAATTAGTTTCATAGAATTTGCTCAACCTCAATTAATTTATTTAATAGCATTCAATTTTGTTAATTCCAACTTAATTTGATTGAAAATTTATATAGCTCCGATATTATAAACTGAATTTCAGTAAAATTGAGTCTAATTCATTTAGAATCCCCTTGAATTCTCTTTTAATTTAATTGGATTTCATTAAATTCCAAATAAATTTTCATAATTCCAATTATATTAAAATTCGTTCCATTGAAATGTTTGGATTTCAATGAATTTAAATAATGCCATTGAATACCGCCTAGTCCCGTTTTATTGCATTGGATTTAATTGATTTCCAATTAATGTAGAATTAAATTCCAATTATTCCATCGAATTCCAATTAATTCTTTTGAATTCTAATAAAATTCCACTAGAATTGAGTTTAATTCACTTTGGATTCCATAGAATTCTCTTTACCTGAATTGAATTACATTGAATTCCAATTAGTTCTATGAAAATTATTGGACTAATATATTAATTTCATTTAATTAAATTCCATTTAATTTGATTCGACTCCATTAATTTAAGTAGTTCTATTGAATTCCATTCATTTCGAATAGATTCCATTGAATTTCAGCAGCACTGAGATTAATTTGCTTTGAATCCTCTTGAATACTCTTTTAATTAAATTATATTCAATTAAATTTCAATTAATTCGATTATGTTACAATTATTTAAATTAAATCCTAATTAATTTTATGAAAATCACTGGATTTCAATGGATTTAAACAATTACATTTGAATCTATAATCCCGTTTAATTCCACAGGGTTTTATGAATTCAAATCCATTTGATTGTTTCCCAATCATTTAAATTTAATTCCAACTCATTTTTGTGAATTTGGTGGTTTTCAATTAATTTAATTAAGTTTACTGAATTTTTTAAATTTCAAAGAATTTAATGGATTCCATTATTTTCTATTGAATTACTTTTTACAGATTTCATTTTAATTCGATTAATTGCTTTCGATTACGTTTATTTAAAATGCATTTGATTTACTTCTAAAGAATTCCATTGAATTCTCTTTCATTCCAATGAAATTCAATAAATTTGAGAAAATTCTAGTATTCCAACGAATTCCTTTCAATCTCAATGGATGCCAACAATTTTCATTGAACTATTTCTTGCATCTATTTGAACTAAAAATTAAAAAATCTGTTGAAATCCATAAAATCGTTTCGATTGTTATGATATATCTTTTATTTATTGAAGTTCATATACAGATTTATACCATTAATATTAACAATAACTAATTATAAAAAAAACTGTTATCATTAGGCAATACTTATTCCAATATTCATTTTTATATTTTTATATTACAATTTAATAATTCAGATAAATTGATAAAAGTTTTAGAGCTTATTTTCACATTTAATATTTTTAAGCTGACCTAAGGATTTCTAAAAATATTCACTACATTTTCTTAGCACAGTAAAATATTTAAAAAGTTGGGGTTTTATCATAAAAAAATTTAATTTACATAATACAAAGTTGATTGTAGAGTAAAGAAGTTATGGTCATTTTTATTATTTGAAAAATTGTTTTTTATGGTATGAATTTCCTCCTTGACATTATTTATAGTTGGTGAAAGAATAGAAAAGATTCGTTAATTCGATACGAATCGATTGACCTAAATATGAATACAATGTAGTGAAGAGTTCCTTTAAGGTATGGTGCGATTTGTAAAATTTGAAAAATCAGTTTTAATCTGGAAAATTTTTTCTTTAACGTAATCAAAAGTTCATTTCAATAATAGAAAAAGTTCCTTGATCCGAGCGAAATTTTGATTACCCTATTTTTATATTTTTTATTATGACTTTCTTTATGAGGAAGCAAAATAATATATTTTCTATTTAATCTTAACGAGGAGGCAAATTGCTCATCAAATGAGCCCCATACAATTTTAAATACAAACAAAGCGGAAACACCTGAGATATCTTTAAATTCAAACTAGTAAAATAAATTCAGAATACATATACATTAGGTAGAGCTTTAGAAACTTGAACTCAAGACACAAAATAGCTCATTTAAATTTTTGTTAAGATCTAATAAAAATATTTATTCTTTTACATTTGCTTAATTATAATAAAGACATAAAGCTATCAATCTTTTATATATGCTTAACATTGCGTTCTGGAAAATATTTGATGTTTGTAAATAAAAATTAAATTTTATCTATAAAAAAGATCCGCCCACTTTAAATGGAATCCGGGACTTCTTTTTCACAGACAAAATTTAATTTATTTAATTTTAGAAAAACGTAAAATGCTGGATTTGAATGTTTCGATATCTATTTTCACGTAACGTGATAAGTATCTCATCTGATTAGTCATTTACCATCCCTATGATAATACAGATTTTCCGTATAAATAATAATTATATTAAACCCTTTTTTACCGACAGTGTTTGAACGTTCCCTACAGTCGATAATATAGCGGAGCAAGGTCCTACAAACCACAGTGGTAAGGTTACCAGGCGTTGGTATAATGCAGCCCCGTGGTACTTTGAAATGAAAGTGACGGAATTGTTGACTAAGGCCGATGGTGGCGCTGGCTGTACTTTTAGGCCAACAAAAATTCAAATGCATGGGGAAAGTGTTAAAAATTTGAGATTTTGTACTTTTTTAATTATAAAAATGGACTTTTTCTATTTTTGTTTGCTTTAGAATTAAGTTTGATAACAGTGTGTTGTTTTTGGATGCAATTCTGGTTACCGCGAATTGCTCCGAAAAAGTGCAAGTTTACACTGTACTAAATGACAATAAAATAATAAAGATCTGGCAAAAAGCTATTTCGAGAGCTAATTTTGAGCTAAAGGCAGGTCATGTAATTTGTGCAAAGCATTTCGGTTGTGAGTATATTCTTACGGAGCATCCGATACTTGGAAAAGATGGTTCTGTTATTCCCACGAAAAAAGAATCCATTGAAAAGACGACTCTGTGAATTGCGTATCTGTAATTTGCAGATTCAGAAAGTTAAAACTGAATCGGTTTGCGACTATGTGAATCGGTCATTTTCTCAAGCAGCTTCGAAT
>JAAAKG020186310.1:0-25266 GCA_010014905.2 Druon quercuslanigerum | reverse complement strand
GTAAGAGCATCAGACCGGAAATCTGAAGGTCCTGGGTTCAGATCCCAGCGGAGATAGAGAAATTTTTTTCACAATCTGAAGATTTATCAATATTTTAATAATATTGATATAGACCAGTAGACAAACCAAATTAACATTTAAAATTAAAATATTAAAATTATGTTATCAGATTATGACATACGCGGAATCATATGTTGTTAACAAAAATAGAATCTAACAATTTTAAAGAATTGTAACTATGTGGATAAATGGTTTGCTTCATATTGAAATTACTAGAATTTTCTTTAAATGAAAAGCGAACCTCTGCAAATCATATAAAATTTTCTCAAATCATATAAGATTTTCTGTAAAATTCATAAAAAAATTTTTGAAAATATATCCAGTTTCTTTCTAAATAAAGGGTGATTGCTGCTAATTTAATTTAAAATACGTATAATCCGTGGAATATAGAAAATTCACTATAGAAAATTATTATATGGAAAACAATCATAGGATAATAAGCACTGAATAGCACTAAATAATATAAAAATATTGAAGGAATTAATGTACAAAGTAGACTTTACACAGTAGAAATCTGTGAGCTCCTATGATTTCTTTGAAATCTCTTTAAATTTGAATGAAATCCATATAAAAATGTTTTTGAATCTTTCGAAATTCCGTGATCCCTTGAGAAATATTTATATATCTATTAAAATATTTGAAATCTGTTAAAATCTGTTGAAACCCATTGAATGTTTTAAAATTAACTAAAATCTTTAAAATAATTAGAGATCCTACAAAGCTTAATCTTCTCTACTTGAAATTAAGAAATCCATAGAAATTTTATAAAATAAAAGTTAATTTATTCCCTAAAGTATAAATTATTTCAAATCCTTCGCATATAAATGAAGTTAAATGTATTTATTAAAATTCTTTTAAAACAACTTTAAATTCCCTAGAAACCTTTGAAATTCCTCGAATTACCTTAAAGTTATCTTTGCACTTTAGAATATCTTGAAATATAATTAAATGTTATTTATTATCCAAATATTTCTAAAAATATCTTAAAATATTAAAAAATTCTTTAGAATCTGTAATGATCCTCAAAATCAATTTAAAAATGTATAAATCATTTGAAACCCCTTGAACATAATTGGAAGTAAACCTATTCAATACAGTTGTCTTTTTTAAAAAACCATTTCTGTGCCTAGGAATCTTTGAAATCCATTAGAATCATTGGATCACTAAAAATATCTTGAAATTGAACACGAGAATCCTCTAAATCCCTTAAAAATTATATGAAATCCGTGGAAATACTTTTCAATATCTTGAAAACCACTTCAATCTTTTTAAGTTAGCGATAATATTTTATTGTTGGATTTTATTATTTGATAACTTATAATATAATTTCATAAATTTCAATTAAACGGAGTTATGTATGAAAAACTATCCTTACAGAATTAATAGAAGTTTTCTAAGTTGTGAAAAATATAACACCATTTTTACTAAAATATTAATGAAATTGGCAAAAGAATGATTAGGAAACGTATTTTCTCTTAACAAGATTTGAGCTATGACTCTAATTCCGTTTTCTTCTTCGACCCAAAATATAATATTTCAACTACAACAAGGTCTTAGGTAATAAATATCTCTCTAGTTTATTACTTACGCTTGTATTTCACGTAAGTCCATAAATTGGCTATATATTATCTAAAACAATGTGTATCAGTGGTTTCTTGTGATGAGGGTCATTTATTGGATTACATTCAGGAAGAAAAAAGGGGAATAAGATGTGGCTCGATTTTATGGCTTCCAGGCGAAGTTATTAGCCTCGACTACTGAAGGCGCTTGAGGAAATAATGTTCAAATGTGATCCTACCCATAAATCGTTTTAACGCATATATCCAGATACACACAATAAACCCTATGCTAGTTATAATAGCTTTTATCGGCGGAATTATAGTAGATCCATGTATGTATAGTGCAACCATACGAGTATTTTAAGACCCATATTTATACTTTATTATCAGCTTACATTCCACGGCCATTAATTACGATAGACTTTTTCGTGTGGGGGGGGGGGGGGAATCTTGCGAAATTACTCTGTATGCTATTGCACACACTGAATCATTATTTCGTTTATTAATCTCTTATCGCATGAAATATTTCATTTTTATTTTTAAAAGCTGCGAAAATTCCTTAAAATTCTTTAAGAGTCCGTAATATCATTTGAAATCCTTAAAGCCTCTTGAAGCCTTTAAAATTATATAAAACTCTTTGATAATCCTTTAAAAACCGTGGAAATCTCTTCACATCTCTTAAAACCAAGTAAGATAGTGAAATATTTTGAAACATTAAAAGATCCCTTGAAGTATTTTTATTCGATATTTATCTGGAAAAAGTACCTATGACCTTCCCCTTTAAAATTTATGCAAATCTGCCACATCCGTGGGAATCTTTTAGGATCTCTTGAAATCACCAAAAAGATATTAAATGCCATTTCAATTACTCGAAATTTCATAAAATCCTTAATACATATTATTCGAAAGTCATTTTAATCCATTACAATCGCTTAAAATTCTTTTCATTCTATTGAATTCTTATAAAATACCTTCAAATCTTGAAAATCCCATTAAAATTCCCTTCCATTTTTCAAAATTTGTGAAAATACTTCCGTATCTCTTGACTGGAAATCCCGCGACTTTTTTAGAAATATTTTTTAATTTCTTCTGTATTTCTTAAAAAACAGTTTTTAGGTACTTTGCTAATGCCTTAAAATCTTTTTAAATTATTTTAAAATTGTAAAACCTTAATTTGTCTATCTATGTTTATTATTCAGGTTTAATTTAAGAAACAATTTAAAACTTTTTGTTCACAAATACTTTATGCCTTGAAATACTTTTTAAACCTCGGAAATAATTTAAAAAGCCTGAAAATTTGTTAAAACCCTTCCAAATCACCAAAAATATTTTCAATCTTTTGATATCCCTTGAAATATTTTTAAATCTCATTTGCACGTAATACATACGTCCAACAATTTTAGAGTCGATGAGACAAACCATTTCTTCAGATAGTTTGAAATCTTCGATAACTCATAAAAATTCCACAACAACCTTTCAGATCCGGGGATTCCCCTTAAAATCCTGCCACGTCTGCTAAAATCCTTGGAATTCCGTGAAATATTTCAAAATCTTACAAGATCCTTTGAAATCTTTGAAACCCCTTTAAAATTCATTTGACTATATTTAAAATTCACGGGGATCTTCTTGAATCTCTACAAATCACTTACAACATACACTACCGTCGGAAATTATGAGATCGATTGACGCTAGCACTATTAAAATCACTGATGGCTTTGAACCACGATAACTCAGCGAAAAAAGATGACAGGGCATTTTTAAAAAAACAATTGGCAAGGCTATAAAATTCCACGTCTAGTAATGTCAAACAGATTTTTTTGATCTGCTGAAGAGAATACAGTACGTGATAAGTTTTAAAAAATTCTAGATTTTCCAAAAATTTGTATCTCGACTTCAACTTTTAGCATGACCTAGGAAAATTATTGCAAAAATCTGAGAATTATACGACATAGAGCCTGAAATTGTATCTTTAATTTAAGCCAAAGAAACTTAAAAAATCTTGATCGGTTCCCGAGATACGATTAAAAATGTTCAATCGTATCTGAGTTGAGTTTTAGTCGACGATCACGGTTCTCGGCCGGTCTGCTGCTCGCCTCCTTCGTTGAGCCAGGACCGAATAGGCCACGCACAGAGGTGGTACTTGATGGGGGCTCTCTTATACTTTTAATTCTGCTCATCAGAAATTTTTATTTGAAATTATTGTAAATTTTTAAAATTATTCATGGTTTTTTACAATTATTTATAATTATTTCAATTCAGAATTATCCCCATAATAAAGAATAAAGAAATGATGAACAGTTTTTTTTGTTGAATTTTTATCAACTAGAATATTAATAAAAATGTAGCTATATTGTTACGGGAGTAAACTATTTTTCAAACGGATTACGCAGCTACATTCTAAATAAATTATTCATATGAAAATACTCAAAAATATTAAAAGTGAATAATAATGGAATTTTCAAAATAAATTAAGCATAAAACAGTGCATAGGTGTAATGAAAATTATATTTTCAATTTATAATAAGTAGTTTATTATTTTCCTTTACACAAACATTTTTCTTGCACAAATAGCACGGTCATTATTTAATTTTTCGATAATGAAAATTACAATCAAGCACCACCTCTGTGCGTGGCCTATTCGGTCCTGCCTCAACGAAGGAAGCGAGCAGCAGACCGGCCGAGAACCGTGATTGTCGACTAAACCTCAACTCAGATACGATTGAACATTTTTAATCGTATCTCGGGAATCGACAAAGATTTTTTCAGATTTTTGCAACAATTTTCCTAGGTCATGCTAAAAGTTGAAGTCAAGATACAAAATTTTAGAAAATCTAGAATTTTTTTAAAAAACTTATCACGTGTTGTATTCTCTTCAGCCCCTATCATTTTTGTCGCTGAGTTATCGTGGTTCAAAGCCAGCATAGATTTTTAATAGTGCTTGCGTCAATCGATCTCATAGTTTTCGACGGTAGTGTATTTAAGTTAATTAAAATCGTTTAAACGCCATATTTGCAATCTTTTTAATTTTCTTAAAATTCTCTAACGTCTCTAAAAATCAATAAAATTCATAAAGACCTGTGAAATATTTCAAATCCTTAAGAGATACCTTAAAATTATTAATATTAACAGTATATTAACGTCTAATCAAATCATTTTAAAGTCATAAAATTACTCATAATCCCAAAAATTCCTTTATAATCTTTGAAAATATTTTGACACGCGTTAAATATTTTTAAATCTTACGAAATCCATTAAAATCTGTATATACTTTAGAAAATCTTTAGAAAACACTCAAATTGCTTTAAAATCTTGTGTATTATTCGAAGATCCTTTAAAACACTTGAAATCCGTTCAAATCACTATAAATCCGTAAGAATCCTTGAAGAATCCGATAATCACTCACACATATTTTGAAATGTCGATCGTAGTTTTCCTTAAAGTTTTCCTTGAAATTCTTATAAATTATTAAAAATTTGTCGAAATCCTTCAAAATCTCTCAAAATTTCCTTAAATTCCATTAAAAACATTTTTAAAATTATTTGAATAACTTTGTAGTACCTTCAAATCACTCAAAGCCTTCAAAGCCTCGTTGATAGTGAAAGTTATTGATACATTTTCGATATATTAAGTATAAAATGTAAAATATTAAGTAAAATATGTAGGGGTTTTTAAGTTCCAAGAAGTATCACTACCTGATTAATAGATGTTTCCTAATTTAGTAAACAATATTAAAATAATAATTATAGAGCTGATTATGAATTTACTATAACCCATGGCAACCGTTCAGATGCATTTAAATCACTCTTGGCAAGATTTCACTTATTCATTTCAAAATATTTAAAAAATCACTTCAAGTTAAGGTTACGATTGTTTAATTAAATCACTCTGTTTTTTCCTCATTCCAGCAAACACGAGTTAAAAGGAGAGTCATTAAAACGTGAGAAACGGGAAAATAGCGGAACACCTTCAGAAGGCGTCTTTCTGACTTTCTTACTAAGTTATGTTCTCATTCTTTGTTTCGCCGTGACAATTAAATTCAGCGGAGCGACCTGCTGACTATAAAATTCAGGGAAGGAGAGAAAGGAAAGCCGGACTTGGAATAAATAATCGTCGTCCAGCACCTCTGTCGAGAAACTCTCCTATTTCTTGCCCCGGTTTGGAATCAAGAAGGTTATTTCCTACCGGGGATGTGGTAGTCACGCGATACGAAACAGAAAAGCTCCCAAGAGTCTACATTATCATCTCCAGCATTAGCTACCTTGTTCAACACCCATACTCTCCACGGGAGATATCGCACCTCCACTTCCTACAAATGGGCTACATATGTACACCACTTGAATAACATGTGATTTCTATGGGAATAGGGCATTCTAGAGGTCACTTTGTGATGTGCGTTAAAAGATAACCGAAGCTATTTGCTCCTGCTAGTGCCAAAACGTCGAAAATGCTGCCCCTTTGTGGGAAATTAACTTTCAGCATAGACTACCTACATCGTTTTATTAGCGGGCTCTAGATAGTCGGGTGGACTCAGAGGAATGATCCACAGAACAAAGAGCTTGGGTCGTAGAGAGTATTTCTAAATTAGCATTAGCATCAGAGTTTTCTGCCTTTAAATGCAAGAGAAGAAGTTGTAAACATTAAAAACTTTGTAGATTCGAATTTGCAGGCATTTTTGACTGACAGTGAATTCGAGGGTTCATTCTCCTCCACGGAGAAATTTGTTCTAAAACTAGCTGAAGGAATAAGAAATGTTAAAAATACCAACGCACATCTTCGTTCTCATCCTCTAGAGGTTTTGAAACCTCCGCTTCTTTGAGTGAAGCCTTAGCACATGAATATCTGATACTTGAACTAATAATATTATACTATAAGGAGACGTGACACCTCCTTTCGTAATTCAAACATGGCAAATGGAAATGAAGATGTTATATGACATGGAATTATAAAATTAGAATTTTTCCTGAAGCTAAAAAAACACCACACTCATGCTTCTGACTCACGAAAGTCTTAACACTTTTTGACACTTTTTTCTGATGACAATACATTTCGATCTCTCTAGTAGCTAATGGAAAAGCAACCGACAGACAATCGAAAGTTCTGTGGTTCCTTGGAAAATCTGAATACGTAACACCTAGAAAAATATTTGTGTATTTCAGAAAAAGGATTTTTCTTTCGATACATATAGTAGCTTAAGGGAAAATCACCCAACCACCAATCGAAATTTCTGTGGTTCCTTGAAAAATTTGAATACGTAAGACCTGTAAAAATAATGCGTGTATTACTGAAAAAGGATTTTTCTCTCTATATGTCTAGTAGCTTAAGGGAAAGAGCGGTTTAGGCGATTTTTTTGTAATCAGTCATTAGTTATCAGAAACAGGCAATCACTTTATTTTATTATTTTTAAGTTCGTACAAATATGGTGCATTAACCCGAAAAATGTTTATCTTCTGCCCGAGCTTTGGAGAAGAGAAAATTGGATTTATTTCCATAAATAATAAAAATTCGTATTTTTTGCAAAAACGAGACAAGATACGGAAAAAGTCAAAGAAAAATGTTCTTCCACTTGACATCTTGTAATCAAAAGATTCGAAGCACTTTTTTCTATCTTGCACTTTCTTTGAAATTTTGGCTCAATTAGGAATACAGACAGATATAATTGTACTTTGCCTGAAAAATAAAATTATAGGCGACTTTCGTAATTTTTATCCGAAAATTTCGAAAAAAATTTATGATAAAGAAATGCTCAGAAATTAGAATCATTATTTTTAATAAATTAATCAAATTTTCTCTTTTACAAGACACGGGCACAACATGAAGTCTATTTGGATAAATCCACCATATTATTATAAACTTATAAAAAAAAATTGTTTAATCTGCCCGCCGGGTAGGCACATGCTCATGCACTGCGCGCAGCTCGATTCGCAGACACCGACATAAAAACTTGTTTTTCTGAAAACTTAACTATTTTAAATAAAATTCCTTATGGTCCTGGAACGATGCATACTTGGGTTTCCAGAAGAAAATAATTATATAGAAAAAAAAGAAACACTGTTCTGAATAAATAGATTTCGAAGAAGCGTCAGTCAATTATTGGTCATTAATTTGATTTTGTTAGATATTACGGGATTTCACGCGGGTTAAAAAATTTCAAATATCTTAAGGGCATTTAAAGTATTTTGAGGGATTTCAGAACATTTCAAAATATTTTAAAAAGATATCTATCATATAAATGATATTAAAAATATTTGAAGGGATTCCAGCGGATCTGAAGGATTCATAGGACTTTAAAAGAAATTATAAGATTAAAAAGATTCTACGAATATCTGGGATAGCGTTCTTTTCAACGATTTAAAAAAAATCAGGATGTTATCAGGAGTCTCAGAGGATCTCAGCAGATTCAAGGGGTATCATTGGATATTCGAATTTATAACAAAAACATTTAATTCAAGCGAGTTTCTCCTTGAAACCATTGAGAGTACTTTTTAAGTCCGCAAATCCAAATGGACGTCATCAACAATACTGTTGATACCAGGGTCTTACGTCAGGGTCATAAACTCAGGACAAATGGCATTTAAGAGTTTAGTTTGCTGGCATGGGGTTCAGGAAAGCGCGAGGAAGGAGAAGTGCCGGTACGTACAGATATAAGGAAGGGAAAAAAGAACGATTTGTTAGTGGTAGGAAGGGGGGGGGGAGAAAGGGGGCAGTATATTCGAGAGAATAAAAACGGAAGTGGAGCCAGAGAAGAGCGAGTCAAGCCTCTGCCTCTGCCTCTATTTCTCTCGTACGTGGTGCCACGTACCTTCAACACTTCTGTGTATTCTCCTGCGAGTACTGACACCAATACCTCTATGGGATACCCTACCCGTCTCTGAGAAGGCGACGATACGAGCTAGCTCTCACGCCATTAACATTTTTACGAGATCACGTAACGTGCTCGGTTGGTGCAAGACCTAGCGCGATTCGTTAACGATCTACGAGATTAATAGACTAGGGGGACTCTCTTTAACCTCGAGATCGAACCGGACGCTCGTTATGACCGTTTACTTCATTTAGTAGCGATTTCACCTCAAATTACTGACTTTTATCTGATAAGTTTACAACAAGTGGGTTCTTTTAATATGATTTAATTCTAAAGAGTTAACAGGTACGTTCGCTAGCCCTTTTCATGTTCCGATGATATTTGTCTCAAAATTCAGTGACAAAAATCATATAAGGTAGATGCCGGTTGCTAAAAAAATGTTTCCGTAATCTATTAATTCATTAAATAAGTCTTTCAAATCTACCCCATCTATGATTCCTTTCCTGAATCCCCTTTCTATCCATCATTTTCCCCACTTTATTTACCTCTAATAATTCCCCTCTTTCACACTCCCACTCCCTGCCTATACTTCTCACTGTTCCACTTCCCCTCTCCACACTTCCGCTATTATCCTGGAATTCCCATAGTGCTCCTCCCTTTACTCTACTTTTCAACCCTACCATTCCTTTCCCTACTTCCCTAGTTTACCACCCCTACTCATGCTCACTATCCTTCCTTGAGTACTCCCGCTTACTTCCCCTTTCCAAACTTGCCCTACCCATCCCAGAATTCCTATACTTAACTTCCCATCACCATACTTTAACTTACCACCCTTCCCTTCCCCATTCACTCTTACTATCCTAATACATATTTTCTTACTTACACTCCCTTTCTCGTCATTATCCTCTCCTCATTTCCTATAGCTTCCCTCCTCTCACTTGCACTCACTCTTCTTCCCCTAATGCACCACACTTTACACTTTACACTTTACCTTTCTGACTCTTTTCTTCCTTACTTCCTCACATTTATTCACACTCACCATCGAACTTTTCCCATCCTTAATTCCCCTCCCTTCCTTGATTTAACCTTCGTTACTTTCCCTACTGCATCCCGCATCACATCCCCTCGCGAAAAAAAGTACGACAGACCGACAGATAAACAACCAACTGGACCCATAAGGTAGGTATATAGTAACAGTAAAAACAATTTCTATGAAGAAACATAAGTAGGCAATCCATTGATTTACGACCCTCTAAAGAGTAATAGGAAACAAATCTAATTCCTTTAAATTAATTGGAAAATGCAAGAGAGAAAGATACGAGGTTTGCTCCAAAAAAGGTGACTTATTATTTTTGTCAAAGAATATTTATCCCCCTCAGATATAATACACTTGTGCTAGCGCTTCGGCCAATCCTCTTAGCACGTCTGATATGCGCTTTTTGGTATGGCCTTGAACTCTTAAAGCGCTGCGGTCTTTATCTCCTCAATCGAGGCAAAAGATCGTCCTTTAATGTGTCTTTTCAGATTTTGGAACAAGCAGAAGTCACAGGGTCATGTCTGGGGAATGCAGTGGCTGAGGCATGATTATGGTATTGTTTTTGGCAAAAAAAAGCACGAACAAGCAACGATGTGTGAGCAGGTGCATTATCGTGATGTAAAAGCCATAAATTGTTTCGCCACAAATCCGGGCTTTTTTCGTATTGCTTCACGTAAACGGCAAATAATTCCAAGGTAATATCCTTATTGACCGTATGATCTGCTAGCAAAAACTCATGATGCACTACGCCATTGAAATCGAAGAAGACAGTGAGCAAAACCTTCACATTTAACCGAACTTGGCGTACTTTTTCGGTCTTGCGGATTCAGGATGTTTCCACTGAGATGATTGGGCCTCTGTTTCGACATCATAACCATATACCCATGCTTTGTCACCAGTTATGGCCAATGTGATGTAATTCAACAGCTACTGATGGATGTTCATTCGACGGTACTTTTCGTCAAAATTCAGCAATTTCGGAACAAATCTCGCTGCCACACGTTTGAGGCCCAAAACATCCATAAAAACCACTTTTTTGTTTAAAGTAGACTCGCCAAATGCCACAGTCAACTTTTCAAGTGCTTTGAGGTACTTAACTTTGTTTTGCACTTAAAATTTAATACAAAATCCTTTGATGCATTTTTTCGATAGCAAAAGATCGCCAAGCACATCAAAATACGTCTAACCTTTATATTTTTCAAAAACAAGCTAAACACTCAAAACAGCTAACGATGTCAACATATGGTTGGGACACGTGGGAGGAATTTAAAAAGTCGATAGACTGGTAGTTAGTGGTAGACTAGGATGAAACGAAAGATAGATTCATGTTTAGAAGAGGGGAGTAAAGAAGTAAGTCAATTCATATAATTTGTATTGACAAAGTTATAAGAAGCATTGACGTCGATAGATCAAAAATAGACTGGTATACAGAAGAGGTGATAGGAAAGCAATAACCTCGGATAGAATGAAACAGACTGGGGTAAACTAAAATAGACTAAGAGAACAAGGGATTGGAGAAATAGGTTATAATTATGTTTACAAATAAATAGTAAAGCATTGACGTAAATAAGTAAGGGATAGACTAGGATAGTAAAGAGGACATTGAAAAAATAAGGCGTAGAATTATATTGAAAAAGAGATAAAAAAGAAGATAGAAAAAGATTGTTTTTTTAAATACAGCAAATAGAAAAAGCAGCAAGCAAGTTATGCATGAAAACAAATTCTGCACCCAGAGAAAGAGTCAAACTTTAATTCTCGGTATCACGGAAATCGATTAATGGAAGGAGTAATATGTTGATAATTTGTTGCGAAGGTATGGGATTTCTTTTAAATCTACCCTGACCCCAAAAGCTGACCATTCTCGCCGAGTGGATTATTAAACGAGGTCCCAAGCGGCGCAGGCGACGGCCAAGGTTTCAAACTGTAGTTTATTTAGTTGAAAAGTTACGTTGGAGTCGGTATAGGTCATACACCTGCGGTACGAGAACTCCTCTCGTATCAGCATACTGTTGCGAACTTTATCTTCCCTACGAAAGAGAGAACCATCTAGCCAAGGTACCAACACAGGCTCCAACACCTCCTGCTTTTCTGAGCCACATTTTGTTCTGAAGGCACTGAAGCTACCCGAAGGAATGAGAATTGTGAGAAATACCAACGCAAGTCTTCGTTTTCGTTTACCAGAGGTTTTGAAACTTCCCCTTTTTTAGCGAGATCTTAGCCCATTAACATCGAATACTTTATTATCAAATTAATTATATGGTTGCGGCAACAAAACGCGACGCCTCCTCCTGCAGTTCGAGCACGTGCGATGGAAATGAAAATGATATAGACATGTTATTATGGAATTACAATTTCACCTGAAGTCTCTTATTTGATTTCTTGAAGGCGCATTTAAATTCAAAAAGCATCACTAAACTGTAAACATTCACATTAGAAACGAAGTAAACACAATTTTAACAACTGTTTTGAAAAATAGTTTTTATTACTTCCTCAACAACAAGACACTTATGCTTGAAGAAACCCGCTTTCAATAAATAATCGCTCTTTCAGAGAAAAAACATGAAATGCTGCTTAAATTATTACTTATTAGAGACTTCGCAGCCCAAAATTGTTTTTTCTATGATTTTAAGAATCAAAATGTTATAACTGATGTAGGATTTCGAATCAAAGGAGAAGAATATCT
Source organism: Druon quercuslanigerum (assembly GCA_010014905.2). Taxonomy (NCBI): domain Eukaryota; kingdom Metazoa; phylum Arthropoda; class Insecta; order Hymenoptera; family Cynipidae; genus Druon; species Druon quercuslanigerum. The sequence goes on along the minus strand of JAAAKG020186310.1, from coordinate 13,129 downwards.
GAGCCAAAAATATAATTGTCTAGAATTAGCTTTCAACCAAAAAGAGTACAAATTTTCCTATTGTGTTCTATGAATACACTTCAAATTTATACGAAAAAAATATAAAAGGTGGAAGTAACCATAAGAGTTTGAAAAAAGCTACAGAATTCCATCCCTTAAAAGAAAATTTAATTCGTATCCGAATTTTCCATTACTGAATACCCATTTAATCCGATCAATACTTTTATGTATTATTCTTGGAGAAAATATCTAATTTCTCTCGAAAGGAGAATTATTGCTTTGAACCTTGGAGTACGCTTTCTTTTAAATTGATTTTTTATTTTGTCATCTGTTCTTTTGCGTGAAATTCAGAAAATACTTGTGTACAACAGTCCTTATTCCTGGTTTCTAAGTGTTCGAAATTTTTCTCTTATCCTATCAAAATTTCTCAAAAAGTCACTAGACACAATGCAATCTTTCACTTGATCTTTAATTTAAAATTATCTAACAACAATAGAAGCATAAAAACTTCTGGAGAGAATTTCTTAGGTGATCGAAATTCTTTCAAAGAAAAATGCAGAATGAAACGGATATAAGGAGAAACGAATTCTTTGAAGATACTGTAGCGGTTTTTAGCCTCCCCTGTCTAAAAGCATTTCCCTAAGAAGACTGACTATCAGACTACATTTTATTAAATAAATACCAAGATCCTCTCATGACTAAAGCAGCTCACTTGTGCTCTATGGCTTAAAACAAAAGCTGGAGCCTTTTTTAACCTTATTGAAAAGAACAAACGCTTTAAACTCTTTGTGCTCCTTACGAAAAATATACTCAAGGAAGTAAAAATTTACGGTCTGCTAAACAATGAATTTTGTGATTTAAAAAGACCCCTAAACTTTTGACTAAACTGTTTTCTTTGTTTCTTTATTTTAAATTTATCAGTGGAATACAAACAAAATGATGATAATATCTATTTTAATATTTTTCAAATAAGTTTAACACTTTCATTGGTTTCGTATGCCTATTTCTAATTTTAGTATCATTCAACAATATCGAGCAATCCAAATTTTATAAAATGTGCTACTTACATTTGAATCAAGAATTTTATAGAAAATCGAAAGCCATTTCTGGTATAAAACAACATTTTTTGTCTAGTATCGAACCAAATATGATTCAAATGTTATTCTTAAAATATTCGTCTCATAAAAAAAAATATCCTAATCGATTTTGCATCACAATTCGACTCAGTTTGGTATTCATCAACTTTCCGCTATATTTTCTGCAAATCTATCTTAAAATATAATGAAAAATGTTCGAATTAGATGGAAACTAATGGTAGATTAAACTGTCCTTTCGGCAGATTTCGGAATACAAGTCTATTAAGACTTACGTCGACCGTATTTCGCATCAGATTCTCTAGGGGACTACAAGAAGACAAAGACAAACTTCCTCTACTCGAGGAACAACAAAAAATCGACAACCTTCCACATAGCCCGGTTTCCGAATCGCAAGAGGACCGGGCACAAAAAAGCATTTCCCGCAAGAGCGCTTTGCAACGAATTCGGTAAAACGAAGGTGCGGGGTTCGAGGGACGAGATTTAGTTTACGTCGGACCAATTCGTTAGAAACTCAGGGTGTACACAATGAAAGTCCCGACACAATGGCTAAAAGTCGCGGACAGAAGTTTTCGCATCGACGCGGATAAAATTCCAACCTCGCCGCTGGCGACTCTGCGAATGGGCCAACTTCATTTCGCAATAAACGAAATATAACTTCCGCTGGTCACTCTCTTCTATCTTATCTCTCGGTCAAATCACGAAAATATCTCGTGGTTAATGAAGCGAGCAAATTTCTCGATATACGACACTTCACGAAGGGAAAGATAAAGGGGGAGGAAATAAGGAGAGGGAAAAAGCCAGAAGAGGTCGAAAGCAGTTCCGGATTTGGAACACAATAGCGAGTTTCTGGATAAAATTTTTTCCTTTCTTCTCTTTCCTAACCCAATTCGACCCAACCCTTATTTCTCAAACTCCCTAACTTGATACTTTTTTCTGTAAACTCTCTTTATTATTGTTTGCCCTCATATTTCTCGCAGTTTGTCGACAAAACTGGGCTACCGTGCTTTTCTGATAAAAAGTGGTTTTGAAGAATTAATTTTCCATGCGGAATAAAGTTGCACATAGAACTTGCACTTTTGGACACTTTTGGAAATATTCAATTCGCATTTATATTGAAGCTTCCAATGTGTCCCCTGAGGATTTAAATTTTTCTTGCACCTTCTTCCCTATCCTTTACACACCTGCCAAACACTTACTTGGTGGTGGGAGGGGGATCTACAGTTTAAGGTGGGTTCCGAACCACCAAGAGCAACAGCCTTAAATACATAGAGAACCTTTTTTCTCTAGAGGTACCGGTCCCACCACTCTCCGCACATGAACAACTCCCTTGCTAGGCTAGTGTTCACCGCATGGGCCACCGATTCTCTTCCAGAGTGCGAGGCGGTAATCGAACCCGCAAGACGACAGAGTGGGTCCAAAGGCTGCGCTATATCCCCCACGAACATCATCCCACTAAATATTGAGTTTCAAAATTCATAAAATTTTTAAGGCAAATTTAATTAATTTTTAGGGTCCGTCCATCCACTGTCCTTTTTTCCGTGAAGGGAAGTAGATGAAGTTCCTAGTCGACTTTACCCCGTACCTTAGCCAAGTTTACATCTATACTACCATAGCCAACTTTACCGTGTGCCCTAGCCGAAGTTAACCTGTACATTAGATATTTTTACCACATGGCCTAACCGACCTTATTCCGTACGCCATTCAGCTTCAGCCCTAACTTAAACAACTTTACCCCGTATCCTAGCTGGCGCATCCTCGTATCCAAGCCAAATTTACGGCGCCGTCTCCGAGCAAACCTTACCCCATACCTTAGTCATACCTTAGTCTATCTTACACCGTATCTTAGCTCAATCGGGGCAGCATTCTAGTTAACATCACCCTTCACCCTAGCTGACTTATCCCCGTACCCCAGATGGATTTACCCCATATCATAGTAACGATTCATATCCCTAGTGCTTTCTGCATAGTATTCGATTGTAAAAATCTACGAAAGCCTAAGATGATATGAATATTAGTTTTTAAACAATTTTTAGGTTGTTCAAAAAACGTCAGCTGTTCCGGGTGTCGAACGAATTATAAATACAAATTTTCTGGTATATATTTTTGCAAAGTTTTCACCCAAGGATGTAATAGTTCGTTTATTCGTTAATCGTTAATCATTAAATGGCATTAGTGTAAAAATTTGGTAGTACAAAAAGGTCTCTGTGACCTAGCTATGTTTTGTTTAAGTTTTCAATTTTGTATTCTATATATTTACAGATCTCTTTAATAAAAAATATAAAATGATTTTAGTTTACAAATTCGATTTACATATCAAACTATCGCGTACGTTTTAATAACGTGTCTTCAAACTTTAATGACAAAATTTTCCGCATTTTTTGAATTTTATAACCACTCATATAAAAAATCTAATTATATTTTTTTGATCTCAATTTTATATTAGGGAGGGCCAAAACTATCTACATTCGAATAATAAAATTCTAAACACAAAAATGTTGTATTACTAATCCAGATGAGTCTACATGTACTATTTTTTTGCGTCAATATTATAACAAGCCATGATGACCGTGACATTTTTAATTTTTGATTTTTTTTCTAAGAATGCAAAAATTACACTAATTTTTAGGTAGATATTTTAGCAATAATTGAATATAAGAAATACAAAATTTACTGAAATGGTTTTTGACTAAGTTATAATGTTCTAAAATAAGCAAAAAAATAGGTTTTTAATTTCAGAATAAAACTTTTATTTGAAAATTAACAATTAAATTATCAATTTTTATCAAAAACATAAAAACGAATTTTAGGTTCGTTTTTTCAGTTGTTTAAAAACACACAAAATTCCGAAATTTATTACTTAAAAGAATATACAATTTTATGATAAAATAATGTAAATAATATGTTGCTTTTTCACTTTAAGGTACTGAAAATAAAATTTTTTGTATTTAAAAAAAAGTTTCATTTTGGGGTTTGAAAAAACTCATTTTTTGTGAATTTTTTGAAAATCATAACTTGACCACATATAAAATATGTGACACATCATAAGTCACAGGAAAAATTTGTTTCAATTTCAAGAATAAAAACTGCCAAGGACATGTTGGCTTTCTATAATATTGAACTATAAAAAATTGTAGACTCATCTCGATTGGAGAAGTAAACCAACAGAGTCGTCTAAATATCCAAATTGTCCTAATTTCTCTAATTAACGCAATTTTAACCAGTAATACCATTAATAATATAGGATAGGACATAATATGAAACTATACGGTATGACAGGGTAGGATAGAATAAGGTAAGGTAGGATAGGATAGAACAAGACAGGACATGAAATAACAGGAGAGTTTCGGATAGGGTAGGATAGGAAAGGACATGATAAAGTAGGTATGGTATGATAAAATAAGATAGGATATTTCAGGGTAGGATAGGATAGGACGATATAGGGTAGGGAATGATAAGGTAGGATAGGACAATATAGGGTACGGAAGGATAGGGTAGGATAGGACAATATAGGGTATGGAAGGATAGCGTAGGACAGAATAGAACAGGATAGGTTGGATAGGATAGGACAGGATAGAATATAGTAGTTTAGGATAGAATAGGGCTAGATAGGGCAGAGTTGGATAAAGCAGAAAAGGATAGGGTAGGATCATATTGGAGAGAATAGGACAGGATGGGATAGGGAAGCATAGGGTGAGATAGAACAGAACAGGAAAGGATCTGACAGGATAGGATAAGGTAAGCTGATGTAGTATAGCGTGGGGTGGATGAAGTGAGGGGTAGAAGGAGATATGAAAGACTTTATTAACCACTTAATAGATTGCGAGACCCTTTTTCGTAGGTAACTACCCGTACTTTAATTACGGACTTTTTTAGACACTAACACAATTTGACTAAATTCAAGTAATATCAAGAAATTTTACGTGAATTTGAAAACCACTTAAACTGAATGCGGAATTTAATCAAGTAAATGCTACTCAGTTCCAAGAAATTAGTCAATTAAGCTCAGTTCTGATAAGATCACATGAATTCAAGTAAATTATTTACTCTGAATTTTATTTAAATGAAAACATTTTTAATCAATTCTGGGAATACAAACTAAATTATAAACTAAATTTAATTAGATTCAAGAATACTTAAGTAAATTCAGAGTAATCTAAACGTAATTCAAGGAAATTTAGTTATTCCTAATTAAATTCGTGTAAATCCAAATAACTTTTATTCAATAAAATAACTTAATAAATACTTTAGACAAATCAACTATATTCTAAAAAAGGTTAAATAACTTCAAGTTAATTAATTTATTATATTTTACGGAACTTTAACCGCATTTAGTCTTGGTATATTAATTTAAGTGAATCATGTCGACAGAAATTGCATTTATAGAAACATTGATGAAATTAAATAACTTCTACATATTTTTGTTTAAATCTGAACAAGCAAATTTAATAAAAGAAACATTTAAATAAAAAATAAATTTTTTTTATTTAATTCAAAATTCAGAGACTAATATTCATACACTATAAACTTCCCTGAATAGTATTTGTTTCCGAATGTTGTCAAATTTTTAAAAAGGTTAAATATCTCGATAAAGTTCGAAAAATAATTTTTTTCTTTGACAAAATTAACATCCTTGAGGCTATATTTTTTTACCAAATTAAAATGTTTTAAACTGTTGAACACCTTCAGTAAAATGCAGCTAATCGGCTCGTTTTTTCAGTTTTTTAGAATAAAATACAGAGGGATTTAAAATTAGTTATTATTGATTTAAATATATAATTTCTCTCTGACCTTTTCTCATAATGTAAGGCACAAACATAAATTTAATTCATAAACAACTATTTATCACCCTTTAATGGGTAAGCCACTTAACTCCACAATATGGAGCTAAGTCGCTTACTCCTAATACTCTAAAAATAAAGTAAAATAAGTGTTCGGAATTTTTCCTTAACCTTAAACCTTCAACTTTTACCTTACATTTTTACATTCCAAAAAAATATCCGTAAAATACTCCTATAAACAATTCATATCACAATTTGTTTTTTTTAGTAAATTAAAAAAAAATCGAAATTTTGTCTTTAAATAGTATAAATAAAGACAACATTTTTAATCACAATATTTTGGTAGATAGAAATCTTATAATATTTTATATATAAAAATTTTCTCCTTATTCCTATTTCTAGCGTTAGTTTATCAAATTTATAATATTAAATCATCCGCGTAGTAGATAAAGAGATAACGAAAAACTGGCAACGAAATTGAAAGGTTCTTTGGACAAGAAATTGGCCCTTGAAGTCCTACCTAGGGGAGAGTATTTTGTCACCAGGGTAGTTTTAGTCCTATCTCAATCCGCCACTCCTCTTGCTCTCTAGATAGAGTTACCGTAAGCACACTGTATTGGCAGGTTTTTCGAGAATGGAGGAAGACTTAAGCTATGGAATCAGAACGTGAAAATAAATAGGAAATAGCGATTTGATACCCTTTTCTGAAAAAGAAGCTCCTTTCATAAAAAAAATATTTTTAACAAATTATTTTAGAATCAAACAATTATATTTTCTTAAATTATTAAATATCTTTACAATATTTCGCTTCGTGGAAGGTTTCATTCCTATCAATTGTAAGCATATTTTAAAATATTTTTAAATAGGCATTCATTTTATGTACTTTTATATGAGAAAACGTCGAAAAAAGAGTTGGGCAGGACTATTTAAAATAGTGACCAGTTATAGACTGACTCAAAGTTAATTCATCCCACAATTTTTTGAACAATATTCTGTAAAATCCTAAAAATTCGACAGCAAGACTGACAAGATCTTAAAAAAGATTGGCTTAAGGAGAAAATTCATCAATCACAGAAGATTTTTTATTGCACTAGTGTTATCTAAAATGAATCCATAGTTAAAGTGGAAAATATATATCAGACAAATCAGCATTTTATAGAAAGCAAAACAACAAGCGTTTTTTATTTAAATATATATTTGGCGTCGGAAATTAATTAGCAGCCCTACCTTTTATGATATTTAAATCCATTTCAACGGTTGTTTTAAGTCCCTTAGTTATCGAAAAGCCAAAATGTAGATTTTTCTAGTTTATACAAGTATTGAAGAGCATGTTCTTCTGAATAAAATCTATTAAAAGCCCTAATATAAAATGAAGTACTTTTCCTGCTAAGGAAAATTTCTCACGTTTACTGTGAATTTACTTCCGATGTCAATAGTATAATCAGTAAATATCCCGTGATTTTATGTTATCAGGTGCTTTACCTGCAAGAATCTTTTTAAGTCATTTTTTACTTTGATAAAGAAATGCCTGCGATTTTCCTTTTTAGGAAATATAGATTTCATTCTTCGAATGTTTACGGGATGTTGGAACAATTCTTTAAGTGAATTCAATGACTTTGCATGCTAAAATAAGTTTTCGAAGTTTAATGTTAATCAATTTCCAACGCCAATTTTATAATCACAGAATCTCCCACGGTTTTTGGTTGTCATAAAAGTCAATTTCCTTGCTTGAATGTTTAAGAAATGCTAAAAAATCTTAAAAATGAATTTAGCGACAATAATGAAGTCGAAAAATATCCCGTGATTTTTCTCTTTAGTAAATTTGAATGTAAATAATACTGATTGAAAACAATAACCGTGAATCTGTTAAGTTTATGGTTACAACACTTTAATTACAGTGGGTCTAATCTACAAATTATAAGGCATCTAGCTAAATCTAACAACAAGCTTTTGAGAAGGATAATAGTGCAAACAAAATCATAATTAGATATTATGATAAAAAGCGATTTTCTCTACATTAGGTTCGCAGTTTTGTAAATAACATTTGTCATGTCATTGACTACATTAAAATAAAACTTAAAGCCTTAGTTAGAAGCAACTGACTTCCTTTTAGAAGCAGCATGACCGCTTGATAAATACATTTCCACATTACCATTAGAAATAAATAAAACCAAAGTAAAATTCCAGTACATTAAGCTTAACTACTTGCAAAAGCCGCGGATGGAAATTAAACATGGAGTTTGCCATGTTTCCTGTTAATGCAGTTCGCCGGACTCTTTCGCTACGCTATTTGTATTCCAATACTGTAAAAGTTTTTCCACAAACTTAGCTATTCCCTTTCGACAGTCGGGAAGCGAAAGAGGGACTGAGAAAGAAAGCTTTGTGTTTCGTAAGAAAAACAGAAAGGATAGGAGGTAGGATGACGGGGAAAGAGTAAAGTTTCAAACAAAGAAAGCGAGTTCGGTGGATACTAGATAGGGTACTCCCGGATTTCAGGTGACGAGGGACGACCACCCGCCGAGCCATTCGAAAGTCTCGTCATAGCGTAGCATATCTCGTATTCCGCAGTGTCTCAAGACGTCGGAATGATAATGGAATAACCGTGAGAGTGTTTGAGAGTTAGAGAAGATGAGATAAAGTACAGAGACAACAGGATGGCGTTGGTGACAAACAAAGTTTAGTTTGAGTCCCACTAGGAACCAAACTGCGTTCGCTGCTAGGAGTTAACCTCCTGTGTCGGTTTCAGCCCCAACAGCATCAAATCCTGTCTCCAATCCTCCCCTAGTCTATTTCCCTCAAACCCTTCACTAAATGGTTTTCCTAGCACCTTCCAGACCTCCTGGCTTACATGCGTGACGTACGCCACGTTAACCTAACTTGTTACTTCCCTTAACTCAGAGCATAAGCAACCACCACACATATCGGTTCTTCAACACCCACCACCCACCATCCTCAGAAACCTCTTCACATACCAACGCAAGCCTTCAGCTTGAATAAATTTCCAAACAAGCGCGCAATGTCATTTGGATCATAGACTAATGAATTTAGAAGATAAACATGCAAGAAGCTTTGGTGTTACAGAATCTGGAAATGCTTTTACAATTCAGAATTTAGATTTTAAAATTATACTGATAATGTTTTCTGTGTGAGTGATCGCCAATTTTAAATATAATATAATTTAAGAACCAATTAGAGGACACTGGATTAAGGATACGCGGGCGAGCTTGCCTTTAGAACAAGCGACAATTGTTCTATCATACGTTCATGCACTCGGTACAATGAGTAGATAGTTTTCAATTTAAAATTCGAAAACAAAAATTATGAAGAACATAAAAACAGAACTTTAACGTTTGAAGACGAACTTGTAGGAAGATTTAGAGGCGGCTTCGGTGTTCTGGAATTTGGAAATACGTTTAGAATTTAGAATGAGGAATTTATAATTAAACGATAAACTTGCAAGAGGATTGTTTGTGGTCCTATATTCGGAGATGCGTTTAGAATTAAAATTTAGAAGATGAACTTGTAAGAAGAGATAAGGGTAGTATTCTGGAATTTAAAGATACTTTAAGCTTTAACTTTGTTATGCTCTTCTTATGATACTATAACCAGAATTCAAAGTAAACTAAAGTCGGCTTGAGGAGTGAGAAGTTAAGCGATTTGCTGTTGCAGATTTATTCAATTGTAAATGATGCAACTGGCAAGGAAAGCCGAATGTCTACAACCCTAACATGTAAGAGTATTATCATCTCCATTCACCCTGAATAGTTTTCCACCAATCCCAGACCGTCGCCAGTTTTCGGCCATCTTTATTTTTTATTTCATTTCATAGGTATAAATTTAAAAAATATTTGTAATCAGGTAACAGTATTATTAAGTTTAATTTTTTTGCTTACTACCTTTGTCCTCTAACGTGAGAATCTTGATTGTGCATTCGAGTAAATCTACGAGAGACAAGACTGAGGTGTAATTGTACAAAAGTAAAAAAAAAACAGGTAAACTCAAGGGAGGAAAAGGCCAAAGTATACTGTGCATCGAATGACAGGGAAACGAGAAAAGCGACCCTGGTGTGTGAGACATCCGATGGGGGTGTGACGTTTCGTGCAGGTCCCTCGGTCTTTGAATAATTTATTGAGCTACGAAGGCAAGATTAGGATGGCAAAAGGGTCAGGCGGAGTATCACCCATTTATTTATCTCTATCAAGGAATCCTTTCTCATGACACTGCTTATAATTTAGAAACATGACAAACCTTTCATTTTCAATCATATATTTAGGAACTAAGGAGAACATTTTTCTTAAAATAAAATAAAATCGTCACTAAATCCTTTAGGGACGATATTTGTCGTTTTTGAGAGGAAATTAGGTCCTACATTTTTTTCCGATTTGCGAAAAAAAAACTTCCACGAAGTTATAAGTATTAAAATATTAAGCTTTGTTTTCCAAAAAGATAAGTTTTTTTTCTTGAAAGCTGTATAAACTTTGACCTGAGATACTTAAAAATTGTTTCTAGATTTTTATAGCGTTTATAATCTGATTTCGAAAATTCTTGGAAAATTTCAATCTAAGTTGAAAATTTTTATTTCTAGCATTACTAAAGGAGAAAATAGTTATGAAAAAATATAAATTGTGCAAACAAATATTTCATCAACTGGATTTAATTATTATCTCACTGTAACTACAAATTCTCGACCGAGTTATACAGAAAGTTGAAAATATAAGAAAAAACCCAGCAGAGAGAAGATAGTTATAAACAATGATAATTCACGTAAGCAAATACTTTCTTAATTTGATTTAATCACATTAATTGATGAAATTAGATGAAATTAGATTAAAAATTTCTGAAAAAAGCCACTTTCTGTCACTACCCTATGATCAGATAGCTATAAACAATGACAAATTGTTTAAACACTGATTTTTGTGAACTCTAAATTATTATTACTTGCTCTAAATCAAAAGTGTATAGAATTTTTGAAATTTTAGAAAAAACTGCAACTTTCTGGAAATATTCTAAGAAAATATTGTTATAAACAATTTGAAATAAACCGCAAAAAAATAAGGAATTAGCGAAAAAATCTCGCAAAATCAAATTTTCGACTTATGTGGGTTTTTTGGTACTCTATGCAAACATAAAAGAATAGGGATAATGCGAATCACCTAACGAAATTCTTGCTAACTCTCAAATAAATATAGCTTCACTCAACAGCGTCAAGTAGAAAGGGCCGCCTTAGATAGACATATCATTATTGAGTCGATTTCTTCATTTTTGCTCGCAATTATATTTAAATCTCCTACATTTTTTTAAAACTTATGGGGAAGAAATTCAATAAGTTATTTTTAAAGCGTATTGTATCACTAAATCTGAAGCGAATCGTGCAGAAAACTTGATACGCCTGATTCTGACACAAAAACGCCATTTTTCTTACGGGAAAGACTTTGTGCTGTTTTCCGAAACTCCAAATACCAATTTTAAAAAAGCGTATTTTTGGCTTTGAATTCGAAGAAACATGGGAGTGTGATAAAATGAAATTTTTTTAAATATTTGCACCACGCTAATGTTCAGTTAATGAGAGCTGATTTATTCGAAATTTCCGGAATTCGTAACTTATGATATTATTTTACAGATCTCAAATGAGATAATGTTGTGAATCTTAGCAAGAGCGAAACGATTCGTGAACTGTTTTAGGAACAATTTCTGGAACTTGAAGCGCGATCAGCATCACGTAGGACACGTGGTGGGCTATTTGAGGAAGAGCACAACGATCCGGTCTCTGTAAGCCTTATCTTCAAACGAGGATATCTACGTGCTCACAATGCGCGACTGCCGGATTAACGCATTACGGAAGTTCCGCGAGATCTAATCTAACCTAAAAGCTTAGAATGGTACGAACGGCCCCACATACAAGCTGAGTCTTGAAATTCCAGTGACGCTCTTCGCACACCAATCGTCGTGTGGCTATCTTCATCTTAGCCACCATCAGATGACAGAACCAGCAGAAGCTCTATTTTCGGTATAGCATACTCAATTCCAGAAATTGTCCAGCTATTGAATTAAATGAAATCATAATGTGCATCAATATTTCCCGAAATGAAATAATATTTTTAAAAAATCAGATCTGGCTTTGGTACGTGTGATAACACTGGTTGGGAGATGGGAGGGGGATAAGCGTAATTCGTGGAAAAATCGTCTTCCATCGGTACCGTTGATGACGCGAATCACACGACGAAATTAGCAATTTTACTCTAAAATTAATCGCTTCAATTGTCAGCATTCAGTAGAAACGGCCGTCTTAGTCAGACAACTTAGTCATTTGGGACAGATTTTCCACCCCTCCTCTTCTTCGCCACGGACTACAAGAGAAAGTTTTAACCCTACAGACTGACGTCAAAAATACGAACACACCCTCACCCCTAATTAGTAAAACTGTTGATTTCGACATTATTTGATAAAAACCAAGGAAATATCTTAACTGGCTTTACTCTTATAATACTTAATACTCTTTCAAAAAATGGGAAATAGGGTGGTTTTTCATGAATACAAGACATTATGGACAAAGTAAGTAACGAGATTATCCTGAAAGAATGTGGTGCGGAAGAAACTAACGAAACAAGTATATCAAGGTAAAGTAAATGGCAGCGTGCCCAGAGACAGACCGCTGAAAGAATGGTTAGAATGTGTAAATAAGACCCTAGTTAGAAGGGACATAACAAGCCATAGAAACACGAGAGCCTGCATGAAAAAGTGCATGGACGTTGAAGAAGCTAGAGAAGTATGCCAGGACAGAAAAGTATGGCGGAAAATAGTTAACAAGAAGAGTCTCAGTAGAGGAAACGACGCCTGAAACAAGACCTTGGATACTAATGGACCCAAGTGGGTAACCTCACATGACGACTTTGTGAGGATCTTTACTTGGGGTTATTGCCAGAGAGAATGATGAGAAACCTGGGTCGGATCCGTTTTGCAGAATGAACGTGTTATTTAAATAAATAATACGAGAATTCTAGATCAATCTGACAATTTTATAACCCCTTCCTCACACTGCTCCCCTCCCCACCGAGTGAGTCACGCCTACCTCGAAAGGGAAATGGCTTAATGGTGTAATAATAATAATAATAATAATAATAATAATAATAATAAAGGAATAAATTCTTGTCAATCAAATTAGTTTAAAAAGACTATAGTGATCCTCTATAAATGACCCTACCAATTTTGAACTATTTACCATTCCTCACCCTCGTTGACGAATGTATTTTGCCC
>JAAAKG020186299.1:0-25268 GCA_010014905.2 Druon quercuslanigerum | reverse complement strand
GCTTTACATTGAAAAATCACGATCGCTCATTGGCTTATCGTTCGGAATCTCCCATTCTCAAGCACACATTTGACTAAATTTTCCTTAACTTAGCGGAAACAACTTTCATTCATAGACAAATTTAAATTCGATCTAAATTTCCCCTTACAATTTGATATTTCAAACAAAAACTGTTCTAAGTAAAATAGTTGAATCATCAACAAAATACATAAATTTTAAACTAAATAGTTGAATTTTCATATATAAAATATAACATCTCAATTAAAAATGTAAATTTTCAACCAAAAATAAAATATTTATATTTTCATGATAGTTTAACAAAAAAGAAATTTAAATTTAAATTTAAAACAGTTAAATGCAATCAAAATACACTCAACTTCTAGTTATGCCAAAGATCAGATATATCAAAACGCTCCGCCCAGTTATTTCACATTTTACATCTCCTCCACTTACCAACATGTGATACTTAGCAGCATAACACAGATACACACGGCACACGTAAAACGCGCACTTGTTCATCTTCTTCGCCCCAATAGACATTGGTGGGGTTAAGGAGAATTTGACGTAACTGAACTGTTTTCATTTCAAATGTTTTGACTTAACTGGAAGTTGAGTGCACACGAATTTTCAACAAAATAGTTAAATTTGGAACCAAACAGAGGAATTTTTCAACTAAGGAAGAAACAATTTTAACCACATAGTTAGGTTTTTTACTAAAAAATAAATCTTTAACAAGAAATGTAATTTAGTTTAAAACGGTCGATTTTCAATAAAAAATAAGAAAACTTTAATTTTCAACCATATAGTAGAATCTTTAACCAAATAAAAATTTTCACGAAAAATCGAGAGAAATTCCTTTAAAACATGAAAAAAGAGATATTCTTAAAAAAAAAGAAAAAGAGCGGAATATGGGAAAGCGTGTAAGGTCTTAAAGCGCAAAAACGATAAAAACGGGAAAAAGGGTAGACTTATTAAAAAAAGGCGGGGGGAATACACCAGGATCTTTTAACTCCGGCCTTCGTTACTACGGTCTCGGTGTGCACACAGTCGAACTTGGGATATGGGCGCCTTTGTGGGCCGATACCTTTTTAGTGCCGTACTGCTTTTTGTTACTGCATCAAATCAACTTTTCCTTCATTGCAGGCGCCCGCAATATGTAGGTATGGCACCGCCTCGTGTACCTGCGTCGACTGTTTGTAAGTTCGTACAGAGCCCCGAGCTGTACGGAGTTAAAAGGTACTAGTGTATTTGAAAAATGGAAAAAGAATTGCCAACTTTCTTAAAATGTGCCAAACAGAAACGTCCTAAATGTTATCTAAGTTCGTAGCACTAATTCCGTAGCAGCCCCCCCCCCCCCAGCCGGTTATATCCTACTTTTTAAGCCTCTCCCCCTCAAATTGGTAAAGTAGTTTATGGACGACCGGTAACTACTGTTTTGGAACAAAAATGTAACTCAGCTATTGATGTTGGCAGAACGTCTTTGTTTCGAATTGAATCTTTGCTTTAAAAAAAAGGGCTCTCCAACTTCTTTGAACGACACTGCCCTGAGCCGATAAAATTAAAAACATGGTAATAAAAACAATCTACAAACAGAGAGCATACTCTAATTCCGTCTGGACGTTCATCTAAAGGATTTAATAAGTCCCCGTAATCCAGGGATCTTTGGAGAAGAAAATCTCTCGGCGCCGAAGCTCTATTGCGCGCGAATTGAGCGACGCGGTCGTCGCGACGGCACGAGCCCGGTTGCGCGCGACGCTCGCGATTGTGGACAGTCTTCAGTCCGCTAGTGGCGAGCCGCGCAGATCGAGTGTACCAGACCAACCAGTCAGTTTAAGTTTATCAACTGCACGCGTTGTCACAGTCTCTACAAAAACAGAAAAAACAAACAGAATTAGAAAAACTGAATTAAAAAAATAATAAAAAAAGCATAAAGAGAGGGAGAATAATAAGAATAAAAAGTTACAATATAAAAGAGATAAAACTTAAATAGAAAGAAAAAAAGGAAGTGAAAGATCAAAACATCTCGGTAATTTCGCAAAGTGAGCTTTTCGCCCCTGCGTGCGCTTTTTGACGATTTCGCGCTTTCCGGGTTTATTGTTGTCTATTGTGCTGCCGCGTCCGCCGAAAAGTCGTAGGTCAGGTTCGTGTACTACCTCAACCTTGTTGTGATTTTTTCTGTGCCAGTGAACTTCCAAGTGACACGACTTTGAAATCTGTTTCTTGTTTTTTATTTGTGATGTGTGCTCTCTCGTGTTGGTGAAATTCTGGAAGTACGAAGTTGCAACAAGGGAAGAAAGGAAGTAGCGCCAAAGAAAGAAAAGTTCAGAAAGAAGAAGGATCCGGTGAGTAGGGTACAATGATTAGACCCCCCCCCCCCCCTCCCCTCCCCAATGATAGGATATTAGCTTTAAATACAAGTAATAAAGGAATATTAATAAAAATAAAATTATTAAGAACTTTTTTAAAGTGGACAATCATTGTCAAAGGTGCCCAATCACGGGATTCATTATCCTGGTTTTCTTCTTTTTTATTCTTGGAGAACAGGCGGATGAAGTTGTTTTTTGGGCATTCCGTTTCAAAAGGAAAAAGTTGTTTATCGATTTACTTTCTTTTCTGATATCGTATAAGGTTACAGTTATCAAATAATGCGGCTGTATAGGTTTGCCAAATTTTCAATATTTTAGCTCATATTTTTAATTGAATATTGGATACTGTTTATTTAATAAACAATTATTTTTAACTCTTGTTTTTCATCGCCAGGAATACCACAAAATTAAAGGCTAAATAATTAAACATAATGTTTGAAGTGTTCTTCACTTAACCACAAAGTAGCATTAATGCTTTTTTTTTATATTTCTGCAAAAAATCTGTTGAGAAAATATACAAAAATTTTTTTTGTTATAATCAATTTAATGAGCAAAAATGCTTTCGTAAGGATTAAATAAATACAGATATATAATAACATAACACTTTTGTCGCAATATATGTAAAAGTAATATTTAATTACGATTTATTACATATAACTATGTTTTTAAACATTATCAAATTTAATAAATAAATCAACTTTTTATCTTTTATTGATTAGAGAGGTTTTAGCTTTTCATGAAGTTAATTGAAAATTATTTTTAGTAACAATTTTCCCAATCTTTCTATTTTCCTATAGAAATATCCCAGCAGTTAATAATTTTTTGGATTAAATAAATGAAAAAAATATCTCTAACAAAATGTATAAAAACAATTTTATGTTTATTCAATTTTTTGATCCACTAACCCTTTTCACCGGAAAACAAAGTAATATCGAAAATTGCTACTCAAAATTTATTTTTAGTACATTCCATGAAAAATTGAGATCCTTTCTATTTAATAATAGCTAAAAAGTTCATTTCATTATAAAATATGATAATAATGTTTACAAAATAGATAACAATAATAAGTTAACAATTTTCTATATTTATATGCTTACCAATATAAGTGACCATTTATATAAACTATTTACACTATTTGATTTTTTTTTAGGAATTGCAAACAGTTCGAACAAAACAGGAGACTTGAATTTTCGAGAATACTTATTTTTTCGCTACCAAATATTGATTTATTTAGTTTTTTAATTTTGCGATGTTTTAAGCATAGAAAACTAAAATTAAACATTGTTTAATAAATAAAAATATGAAATAAATTTTTTTTTAATTTGAATATTTTCTGCGCACATTTTGTATTGATGAATTTTTCTTGCCCTATCAAGTTAGCGAAGATAAAAACTTTTTAATGAATAATATGTG
Organism: Druon quercuslanigerum; assembly: GCA_010014905.2. NCBI lineage: Eukaryota > Metazoa > Arthropoda > Insecta > Hymenoptera > Cynipidae > Druon > Druon quercuslanigerum. The sequence continues at coordinate 21,489 of JAAAKG020186299.1, read as the reverse complement.
TTGACAATTATGCAATATCTGATGCGTGTTTAAATCTCTTAGTTAATATTTTAAACAATTTTTAATTTTTGAAATAATTGATTTCATTTAAAAAAATCCTAAAATGATGATACACACCAGTTAATTAAGATGGGTGTTAATTTATGAAATGAAAAAAATTGGTAAAGACACTAATTTTTTTTAATTCTGCAAGGATGAATTGTGTTAAACCCCTTTTTTTAATTAATTAAGACGTGAGTTTACTTATATAATATATTTTTTAGTTCTATATATCATTCAAAGTTAAAACTGAAATGAAAAGAATTATAATCTGGAAATATTCCAAATTTACGTGCGTCTAATTTAAAACTTTAGTTTTGAAAATACTTTAAACGTTAAAAATAGTTTGTGTATATTCTTTCGTCATATTTTTACAGATGTTCATTTTCTCTTTTGGCATATTTGACAGGGTCTTAATTTTTACTTTCGTCATTTATTGTTTTATTGCGTGTAGTTTTTGAAAACTAATAAACAATACCATATACTCTTATTAAATTGTTTTTTTCAAGTATGAGAATTAATTTAGTGAACTTTTCAATTTTAAATAAAGAATCTATGACTTTCATTTTTTTAAATATTTTCCTTGGCATATAAAGTCTCTTAATCACTTGGCTTTGCTAAATATTGAGAGAGAAGTCGCGGTGCAAAATGCAGAGTTGATACTATCGATTTCCTCGCAAAAAACGGCAATCCTCGTGTCATTTTTGCGTCTCTTCTTATTCATATAGTTGTTCAATTCTTGATGATTGAACGGGAAATAATTTATTGTGAAAATAGGACAACAAATTTTGGAAATATTGAAATTAATTGTGGCTATTCAATGGACTGGATTACTTGAATAATTATTGTTAATTAACGAAAATATTGAACATCATTGATAATATCGAAGTAGAATTTAATAATTAATTTTTATAATACTAATTAGTAATTAAAATGGAAAATGGAAAATGGAAAATGAAATTATAGTATTCAACCAAACCAGTATTAATTATGAAGGAAAATGATAATGCAATTGCAATTACATAATTAAACCACTTCGAAAAATTCGATCGACCATTTATGTACAATTGTACATACTTTTATTGAAAATCTTAGAAGAGATTACATTTATTTTATTTTAACAAATATTTAGTTTTTGAAGAAGATATTATAATTCATTGTTATCATTTAATACATCACATTTAAAAAGTTAAGAATTTGCTTTAAAATAGTTGCATTTTTTGGTCCCTAGGTAAATAAAGGAGCTGCACGTCCTTATAAGCTCAAAATAAATATTGCTGTAGACGATAGATCTTTATTATCAAACTGTCTGCCGTTACGGAATTTTCCGTGAGACTAACTCCCAGTTCTTTCAGGGCAAGCGTTGCGGAAAATTCCATGATACTGGCCCTAGCACTATACTTGACTGGTTAATTTGATAAAAAATTCCATATTACCAATCAGCGCCCTTTATTATTGTATTTAATCCATGTAAAAAATTCTAATATTCTTTGGTATGATTTAAAACAGATTTCTCCAGTAGCATTAACAACCAAATAGTTCAGCATCAAGCATAAAAGACGAATTTTCAACAAAACATTTGAACTTGAACCAAATAGTTAAATTGTTAAGCCAAACAGATAAATTTATATAAAGACAGTTAAATTTTCAATAAAAAAAAGTTCCTTTGAAACCAAGAAAGGTGAATTTGTATTTAAGAAAGAAGACTTTTTTTACCATAAAAGATTAACTTTTAATCCAAAAGTGCGAATTTATAAAAACAGTTGAATCTTTATAAAAAGATGGCATTAACAAAATAGTTGATTTATTTTAAAACAAACAGCAGATGTTAACCTTAAATGGAATCATTACATTTACAGCTTAAATAATTAATTTCCAACCCAAAAAAGACAAATTTTCAACAAAATGTGGAATCCTTAATTAAAAAGGTGAATTTGCAAAATACAAGATTAATTTTCTACCCAATAAGACGAATTTTCAACTCACTGTTTATGGTTACCGAATTTTCCATAACCTTAACCCCTTTTCCAGCTTGTTTTGGGCAAACTTTTAGTATAAAGGATGATTTTTCAACCAAAAAATATCATTGCCACATTTTAATTAAATCAAGTTACATTTCCAATCAAAGAGGTTATTCTTAAAAAATAATTTTTAAGAAAGTAGTTCAACTTACAACCTTGTAGTTACATTTTTAAACGTCACGTCATCAATTTTTAACCAAACAGTTACATTTTCAATAAAAAAGTCGAATTATCTCCGAAACAATTAAAGTGTTAACCTGAAAATATGACTTTTTAAGTTATTTTGCTACCAAATAGTTAAAATTTAAAATAAATAGTTTAGTTTTTAACCAAATAGTTGAAATTTATACAAAAATAGTTAATTTCTCCACAAAAAACTTAATTTTCAACCAAGCAGTTAAATTGTCTACTAAATTGATGATTTTTCAAGACAGAACACGAATTTTTTTAAAAAATAGTTGAATTTATTTATTGAATTTGTAATCCAAAGATATGAATTTTTGCATAAAATTTCATTTTTTATATTGACAACCCAATGATAAGAATTTTTAATGAAAAAGTTACTTCAAATCCAAATAGTTGCATTTTCAACTAACAGGGTGAATCTTTAATCAAAACAGTTTAATTGTCAACTAAGCAGTTCAACTTTTAACAAAAATTTATGAATTTTCAGACCAGAAGATTTTTTTTTTTACCAAAAAACACGAATTTCAGAAAAATACTTGAATTTTAAAGTGGGAAAGTTCAATTTTCAATTAAAAATATCATTTACAGTATAGACAGGTTAACTTGAGAGGCGCTTATAAAAAACAAAGATATAGAGGGCGCATGGACTAAGTTCCGGGATACAATTGTTAGATGTGCGATCAAAGTGTGTGGTACTGCGGTTGCAGGAAGAATGTCTGGTGATGCATGGTTGAATGATGAAAATCAGGCTACCCAAAAAGCTGCAAAGAAGCGTATAGGAGAACTTTGAACATCGCAGGTCTTAGCGATAAGGAAAGAAATAGACGTAAAAATGATTACAAATACGAAAAGAGGATATTCAAATGACTAGTTAAGGAAAGGAAAGATAAAATTAGATCAGAAGAAGAGAAGAAAATACAAAACGACTTTGAAGGAAGCAAGGAACCGCTTTGCAAAAAAATAAAAGGAAATAAAAGTACACTATTTGTCATCATGAGCAATAGTAAAGGGGAAATTCTATATGATGCAGGCGGGGTGCTATAGTCTGCTATAGTCTGTTCTACGCGAGAAGACCGTACAGGCGCGCATGTGGGTTGTCATTTCTTGGTGTAGGAGTGTCCTTATCATTTTTTTCATACGTAGTTTCTTAATTTCTCTTTTCATTGGTCCCTTGGTCTTAATTTAATATTTATTAATTTATTTATTTTTTTTTACTCACGTTTTTATTTTTACGAGATGTTAGTCATAAAAGAAAAGGACCTCACCGCGCTTAGGTCTCGAGTTACAGAGGTCTAGATAGCCACTTGAGTTTTTCACTCACTCGCTCTATTTGTAATTAAAAATTAAAAAATTAATAATTATGCAATCTTCCGCTTGAAAGTAATATGTTTAGAATGTGCGAATTATTTCGACTCCAACGATATGTAATTTTGTACATAAAGTTTGAAAATTGGGGAAGTAAGCATTATCAAATTGAATATTGAGCTAAACTTCCTTCAATTAAATTTCTTCAAATTTTCAACTTTTCTATGCAAGTATGAAAAAAGGTATGAAGTATTATCCTTTTCATTAGCGTTGAAAAAATTAGTAGATGCTGATTATTTTTTTTCGAATCGCTAATTTCAATATAATTTTTTTTTAATTTCCTTACTTTGACCTGTCTATGGACAAAAGACCCCTGCTGGAGTAAGTTCACCCAAACTCAGATCGGTAAATAAACAGAAAAGTAGTAGAAAACATAAAGCCCATTGTCCGCCAGTATCGTAAATCAATCTAGGACATTTTTTTCATGAATTCGAAGAGCTTCACTTCAGATTGGCTGAAACATCTCAAGAAATTCCGCCTTCTTGAAAAATTAAACAATGGGCCACGCCAAGAAAACCAAAATTGGTCGTTCTGTAGGGTCTTCTCTCAGAGAACAGAGTATAGACATTTTGAGAGATCATTTTAGGGGACTTTTTGGAGATGAAACTATAGGACATCAAAACTGCGATTTAGAACACAATGCGTTAGAAAACTCAATTGAGAAAGTCTGTGTCACTGAGAAAAAGCTTTTGACGAGGTAGATAGAAGTAAACTTTGGGAAGTCCTGAAAGAGTACGGGGTCAATGGATGGCTTCTATAAGCTATAAAAACCATATATACGGGTAGCAAAGCGATTGTCAGGGTGAATGGGAAATTGAGTGACTGTTTCGATATTATATAAGGCTTTAGAAAAGGATGCGTTATGTCTTCATGGCTATTAATATTATTTATGGACAAGCGTTTAAGAAATGTCACTTTTCGACGAAGAAGGTGTGGATCTCGAAACAGTGAGGGTACGTGGGTTAGCGTTCGCAGATGATAAGGTTGTGATGACAGAGTCAATCGAATACTTGCAAAGAATGTTGAATAAACTGAATGCAAGCATGGAGAACATGGGCCTCAAAATTAACACAAATAGAACAAAAAATATGGTGTTCAAAGGAAACTGTAAGGAAACAAGATGCAAAATTGTATTAAATGATGAGAGAATTGAACAAGTTGATAAATTCGTATACCTTGGTAGGTTATTTACTAGGGACCGGAAGATAGATGATGAGTTAGATAAACGCATAAACGAACGTAAAAAGGTTATTGGTAGAGTAGGACACTTTATCAGCAGTAAAAATATATTAAATAAGGGGAAAATGGCTAGAAATAATTTTATATTTGTACCGACTGTACTATATGGTAGCGAGACATGGACCTATCAAGAAAAAGATAAGAGTAAAGCTAACGCGATTGACACGAGGTTCCTGCGCATAATATTCGGGAAAACTCTGATGGAGAAAGTTAATAATAAGATTATTCTCAAAGAATGCGGTGCTGAAGAGACACTTGTTGACACATGGATGAACGACTAACGAAAGAAGTGTATCAAGGTAAAGAAGCCACAGAAAAACGAGAGCTTGCATGAAGAAACGCATGGACGCGAAAGAAGCTAGATAAGAATGCCAGGATATATAAAATATAATAAAAAAATATGTAAAAATTATACATTATCATTAAAAAAAAAATTTCAATAAAGCAGTTAAATTTTAAACCAAAGAGAATCTTTAACTAAAGTGATGATTACAAAACTGAATTTTAAAAAGAAGAGTTTAACATGCAATCATATAGTTTAATTTTCAATCAAAAACATAATACTATAATACATCATACAGAATATTATACTGATACATAGTTTTGCAATTTTCAGCTGATCAGTAATTGAGTAAGTGTTAGAAAGTTCAATTATCTTATGACCATTTTCGATTACTAAACTTTTAATGACCGTTAGTGCTCGAAAAAAATTACGAAAAATCTCCAAATAGTATATGAAGTTCTTCGATTCTTTCTGTGCATAATGGTAAATTTCAGATTTAGAAATAATTATATAGAATATCGTACGGAGAGAATTCGTAAAGCAAGTGCACATTTTTGGCTTCTAAAAATGGTATATGTAGTGTCACTGAGCAAAAATTTGATTCTTAAATGTTAAGAAAATTAATTTCTTCTTCAGAACATACAAAGAGCTCTCCGATATCGACGGGCTGGCACTCACAATATGAGTGAGTGTAACAAATAGTCGTAGTTTTAGGAGTAGCATTAGCACAGGCAAGGTCTCCTGCTATGAGGGCTATTGCTTCTATAAATAATCAGAAAGTCTTTTGTATTTTCGGAAGAAGGAAATAGTTATTTTACATTTAGGCGCAATTTCTTGATAATTGATTTATTTTCATAGACTGATAGCCATTCAAAGCTCAGTATTCGGTAAGGATCGTAAGATGATTATACTTTTAACCTCTAACTCATCAGGAAATTATTGATAATCGGCTGAAAATTTCGAAACTCTGTATCAGAACAGACAAAACCTTCATTTGAAACGTGTTCCATGTCTCATATTTGTTATAATTTTTTCTCTGCTGAGATTTTTGCTATAATCTGTAGGAAAATTGAGGTGTCTATATTTTTTGGACATATAGTAGAAAAATACCTATAAGTTTACGATGGAAACCACCATAAGCCGTAAATTTTCTCTAAGAAGATAACAATAATTTTGAGAGATTAGATTGTAGAATTTACTTGTTGATTCGAAACATATGAGAAACGAAATGGACGATAAAAAATAAAAGGAAAAAAGGTTAAGATCGCGATGGCTATCTGACATTAGCGAGTCGGTAGTCCTTCAGAAATCCAGTCGAACGTGATCTGGAACGACCACAAAACAAGTGACCGTACGACAAGTCAGTCAACTTCTTTCTTGTACGAATCGTGGCAGAAACGCTCTGTATTGTGCATGACTATCGGTGGATCAAAATCCAATCCGGTAATGTTAAACGCGTTTTCTTAAGTTACATGGATTGGCTTTCAGAGAGCTGTGTTGAATTCTCGGAAGTTGAAAATCAATGGATAACAATCAGAAAAATGATGAAGACAAAACAATTTGATTTATATAGAAGCAATACTATATTTTTTTACCTCCATTGCAACTGAGTACAGGTTTTTCTGTTTGAATACTATCAAAGAAGTTTTCTTTGAGAATTAGTTTTTCTGTTTGATCGGGACAACATAACTATTTGGTTTCTAAAGAAGCTATACCAGATTTTGTCTTCTATATAGGAACCAAATACAAAATGCTCTGTGTGAATAATTTAAAAGAGGTTGGCTTCAAGAAATAATTTTTATTTTTTGTTGAGACAAACGATTATTTAGTTTCTATAGAAGCAATAACGTTTTTCGTCTTAATAGCAACCAAATGAAAGTTGTTCCCTGTTAATAGTTAAAAAAAATTTTGCTTTGCAAAATAATTTTTCTATTTGGTTGGGTAATTGTGACAACAAGACGATTCGGTTTCTATAGAAGCTATACTTACTATATTTTTTCGTCTTCATAGCAACACAATGAAATATGTTCTCTGTGAATAATTTCAAAGAATTTTGCTTTGAGAAGTAATTTTTTCTCCCCTCTAGAGTCTTTTATCAGTCTATTGTTGGGTAAAAGTTGAATCTGAGAAGTTTCTAAAAATACTATTACATAATAAAGATGTATAATTCAATCTGAAGATTGACGCGTTACTAAAAAAGCAACTGGTTTCAAGTCCTTGGAACATATTTAATTTACATTTTCTCATTATTTTTAATGTGGTTTTCTAATATTTAAACTTTTAGATGCTCCTTAATAACAACAAAAATAATGTTAACAGAATAGTTAAACTGTCAGTCAATTAGTCAATATAATGAGTAGATGAATTTTCAACTAAAAAACGTGATCCAAGCAGTCGATTTTTCAACTGAACAAGATACAATTTTTACCTGGAAATTAAACCAAGAGTTCACGTTTATCCAAGTAGTTAAATTTTCAAATAAAGAAGCGAAAACCAAAAATATAATAGTAAACTTATCAACTAACAAGAATGAAATTTTAATCAAAAATAGTTAGATTATTAATCAAAGAGATTACATTTCTACTAAAAGGTATAGATTTTCAACTACAATGATAAATCTTTAAAAATATTATTTTTCAGTAATAGAGTTCAACTCTCAACCGAGTAATTAAATTGTCAATAAAAAATATGAATTCTAAGTAAAAAATGTCATAGAACTTTGAAGCTAATGAAGAAGGAAATTATTTTAGTTTACAACCGCATTCGAGCTTCAGAGTTTCAAAAATTGTCAGACTAACAAGAGCTTAGACTAATCTACTTATCTACCTGAAAATAGAATTAAGAGGAAAGCAATTGAAGAGGACTGAAATCATGTCTACTTAACGATATAATATATATATATATAAATGAAGATTGTAGTTTGAAAAATGTGGAGTCATAAATCATGTAAATAATTAAAATAGTTCTTTATCATGACTTTTTTTAGAGCACATAAAATCGGGAAATATCCTTTTAGAAGGAGTTTTACCTTGAGTTTTACTTAAAAGTCGATTTTTACGACACTCTACCTTTGACTTTCGACCTCTTTCTAACGGAAAATGAAAAATAGAAGCCCGTAAAATATTCTAAGCTCTTTAAGTTCATAAATACACTTCAACTTTTTTTTCTCTGTCACCATGCAGTATTAGCGTAAGTGCGACGTAAACGGGCGAATATGCACGGGTTGACTGTAAAGCCATGTATAGAATTTCATACATGCATAGCTTAATTTACAAGAGAGCCACTGCACGGTAAGCCGACACGTCGGTGATTCCAATCTGACAATCAACCTTAAGTACATGCTATAACGTTTAAATTTATATGCCTAAGGGCTGCTTTTATATACACCTAATTTTGACCATTTTCGTCTAAATAAAAGCATATAATTACCATTATACAGTTGCGAGCAATTTTCTGGTAAAGTTGAATCTAACTTTACTTCATGTAGACTAAAATTCTTTTAAAACCGGTTTTTTTTACGAAACGGATTTTACACGTAAATAGTAGAATAATAGGGTAATAAATTCTTTAAATTAAAATGAATGTAAATACTATATTGAACTCAATATGAAAAAGTTTAAATTTCTAAGATTTCAAGTGAAAAAATATTGCATTTTCAACAGAACAGTTCAATTTACAACTTACAAAGATGCATTTTAACCAAATGTAGAATCTTCAAAGAAAAAGACAAAAATGCATGGTAAACCAGATAAATTTTCAAGCCCTTATACAAATCTTTATACAAATTTGATAGAAGAAAGTTGAATTTTCTTACAATAGACGAATTTTCAAACCGTTAAATTAAACTAAAAAAGACTAATGTTAAACAAGAATAGTTGAATCGATCGATGGTTGAAGGACAAATAAAAGATGAATTTTTTAACAAACAAGATTAATTTTCTTACCAAAACAGAAACGAATTTTCAACAAAAGACATGAATTTTCTACTAAATAGTTAAATATTTCATTTATAAAGGATAAATTTCTAACCAGAAATTAAACAGTTATACTTTCAGATAAATATATTAAATTCTAACCAAAAAGATGAATTTTTAACGTTATAGTTACATTTTTAAACTAAAAAGGCGATTTTTCAAGAAAAAAGTTGAATTTTTAATCCAAAAAGTTGTATTTTAAACGAAAAAGTTCATTTTCAAAAAGAAGAATGACTTCGACCATAATTTTTGATCAAACGTGAAGTTGGATTTTCAACAAAAAAAAAAACTAATTTTCTACCAAATAGTACACTTTTCAACCCGAAAATATGAAAATGAGAGCGAAATTTTCGAGACATTTTTTTACATCACTTTTTTTAGATTTATTTTCAATTTTTATATAAACTATATTTAATATAAGAAATCGAGAAAGAGTTAACAATTATAAAAATTCCCAAGAGTAATGCTCAAAGCCGAAATAATATTTTTTCATATTTCAATAAAAGCGTTACAATTTTAAACAGAAGAACAGATTTTCTATTTATAATTAAATAATTATATGTACATTAGAACATTTATTTTTTTCAGTGAAGAAGGTAAATCCAAATCTTCAGCTGATACAATTAATTCAAAATGACATTTTTTACAATGTTTAATAAATGAATGACTTTACAATTTTTAATTTATCCTCTTTAATTTCAAAGTCTTTGAATTTCCAAGAATTAAAAATTTTGTCGCTTTCATCTATTAAATGGTTCAAACTTATTATTTTCTATCAATTACTATAACTCTAATAAAATTTGGAAGTTTTTGTTGAATTTGAAGAAATAATTTTAATTCATTAAATAATTGATTCAATGATAGTTTTCTTTAAACTTTGAGCGCCAGCTAAGTTTGATTTTTAACAACTAGAAAATGAAATGAGTTATTTAATTTTAATTATCCTAGTTAAATTTAATTTGCGTGCTCGACTAATAACAAAATGGATTACGAGAGTGGTGAGGTCTTAAGTGACGTTATACGGAAAATGAAACCCATAACCATTTTATAATATCCATTTTATGGTATCCCATTTTATAATATCACATGCGTTAAAAATTTTAAAGAAACACAAATTTAAGTTTTTATTAAAGTAACATGTATTAAGTTCAGTCGAATTGTTTATACAGGCTGTCTAAGAACCTAAATGTTATCTGCCTGACTATGTAGAACGTACGGGACTCTCATCGATACGTCTAGGCAGGATCCTCTTAAATCCGACAGCCCATTATTCCTTGAGTTAAGTAATGATCTGACTCGCCTGAGCCTAACTGAGCTAGTAAACTTTGAATTTGATCAGTGAATCAGTTTGATTGTGATAATTGATTGACATTTAACTCTAATGTTTGCCCATGATCGCATAGTTACTTTTAGGTTTGACATTGAAAAGGTTCCTAACCTCAGAGTCAGGTAATTTTGTGGATTAAAAAATGTAGATTTAAAAGATTCTATTTGGATTGACTGGTGGTCTGAGAGCAGGAACCAAAACTTCGGGCTGTTACGCTCGAGTCTGACCCTCTGTGCTTTGAGTTCACGACCTATCATTTCACTATGGGACTCACCTACATGCGTGTAACCAGTATACTCCTAAATCTGACAGCCCATTCTTCCCTCGGTGAAGTGATGCGCTGTTATGCTCGAGTATGACCCTCTGTGCTTTGAGTTCACGACCTGTCATCCAGGTCGCTTGTAAACTTTATGTTTGATCAGTGAATCAGTTTGATTTTCATCATTGATGGGTATTTAAATTTAATATTTGCCCATGCTCGCATGATTACTTTTAGGTTTGACATTTCAAAGATTCCTAATCACAGAATCAGGTCATTTTGTTGATTAAAAACTATAGATTTAAGTGATTCTATTTGGATTGACTGGTTGTCAGAGAAAAGTAACCGAAACGTCATCTTTCTGACTATGTAGAACGTATGAGACTCACATCGATACGTCTAACCAGTATCCTTCTATATCTGACAGCCCAGTCTTCGCTCGGTGAAGTAATGGGCTGCTGCGCCCGAGTCTGATCCTCTGTGCTTTGAGATCACGACCTGTAACCCAGGTCGCTTGTAAACTTTGTGTTTGATCAGTGAGTCAGTTTGATTTTCATCATTGATGGGTATTTAAATTTAATGCTTGCCCATGTTCGCATTATTACTTTTAGGTTTTACAGTTAAAAGATTCCTAACCTCAGAATCAGCTAATTTTGTTGATTGAAAAATATAGATTTAAGTGATTCTATTTGGATTCAATTGGTTGTCCGAGATCATGATCAGCTCCAACCAATCAATACTAGCTGTTCGCAGCCAGTTTTTAATGGTGTGATTCTTTGTCACGTCTTACATAAATTGTAATTAACTATTTTAATTAAAATTAAATAATTTTCTTGTACGGGACCAATTGCCACATTACAGTATGTTTAAGTTGGAAATGATTGGAATTTTGCGAATTTTAAACTTAGAAGTTTTAAAACTTTCAGTTTGTTATATGTTTATTTAAACGTTTATTATTGGTTATTACGTAAGATTTGTATGCCATACAGAAAATCTTTCACTTTCCGCTTATTCATTTTTTACTATATTTTATTAGCCCGAGCCCGGACTGTACATGCAATGAAATATATATCGTTTAAGCTGTAATTTTCTTCAAACATGCAAAATTATCCAAATTTTCAAAAATTGTGTAAGCCGCAATTTTTTTGAACTTTGAATTTCGCGCATATTTAAATTTTTTAGAGTGGCGGAAGTTATCACTCCCTCGGTGGACATTGGATTACGATGAAATCTCAGAGCGTTTTCTCATTTTAAAACTTTTATTCGATTTTTCCCATGGGAGAAATATTGTAAATACATTTAAAATAGATGAGATACTCAAGGGTTGCTAATTTAGAATATAAATTTCGTTTCATTACATATTCCAGTGATACAAGAAATAATAGAAGTACATTATTGAAAAGAATTTCTGCATACCCGAGGAAAAATAATTCGTCTTGACTAAGACTTCGTCCAAGATATAGCCAAGATATAGCTAATACGCTGTTGTAAGCCTATCTTGAAGTATGTGAATTATTCTGAAGTACTGATATATATCTTGAAATATGTGAATTACTCTGCAGTACTTTGAAATATCTTGAATTATCTTAAAATATTCTGAAGTATCCTGAAGTATTTGAAATATCTTGAACAATCTTGAAGTACGTGAAATATCTTGAAGTATGTGAATTAGCCTGAAGTACATTGAAATATTTTGAATTATCTTGAAATATTCTGAAGTATCCTTAAGTATTTGAAATATCTTGAAGTATCTGGAAGTACGTGAAATATCCTGAAGTATGTGAATTATCCTGAAGTACATGGAAATATTCCGAATTACTTTGAAATATCTTGAAGTATCATGAAGTACGTGAAATATCTTGAAGTATGCGAAGTGTCTTGAAGTATGTAAATTATCCTGACGTACATTGAATTATTCTGAAGTACCTTGAAATATCTTAAATTATCTTGAAATATTCTGAAGTATCCTTAAGTATTTGAAATATCTTGATGTATCTGGAAGTACGTGAAAGATCCTGAAGTATGTAAAATATTTTGAAGCATGTGAATTATCCTGAAGTACGTTGAATTATCTTAAGTTATCTTGAAATATTCTGAATTATCCTGAAGTATTTAAAATATCTTGAAGTATCTTGAAGTACGTGAAATATTTTGAAGTATGGAATTATTCTGAAGTACATTGAATTATTCTGAAGTACCTTGAAATATCTTGAATTATCTTGAAATAATCTGAAGTATCCTTAAGTATTTGAAATATCTTGAAGTATCTGGAAGTACGTGAAATATCCTGAAGTATGTGAATTATCCTGAAATACATGGAAATATTCCGAATTACTTTGAAATATCTTGAAGTATCCTGAAGTACGTGAAATATCTTGAAGTATGTAAATTATCCTGACGTACATTGAATTATTCTGAAGTACGTTGAAATATCTTAAATTATCTTGGAATATTCTGAATTATCCTGAAGTATTTAAAATATCTTGAAGTATCTTGAAGTACGTGAAATATTTTGAAGTATGTGAATTATCTTGAAGTACATTGAGTTATTCTGAAGTACCTTGAAATTTCTTGAAATATCTTGAAATACGCTGAAGTATCCTTAAGTATTTGAAATATCTTGAAGTATCTGGAAGTACGTGAAATATCCTGAAGTATGTAAAATATTTTGAAGTATATGAATTATCCTGAACTACATTAAATTATTCTGAAGTATGTTGAAATATCTAGAATTATCTTGAAATATTTTGAAGTATTCTAAAGTATTTGAAATATCTTGAAGTATCTGGAAGTACGTGAAATATCCTAAAGTATGTGAATTATCCTGAAGTAAATGGAAATATTCTGAATTACTTTGAAATATCTTGAAATATCCTGAAGTACTTGAAATATCCTGAAGTATGTGAAGTATCTTGAAGTATGTAAATTATCCTGAAGTACATTAAATTATTTTGAAGTATCTTGAAATATCTTGAATTAACTTGAAATATTCTGAAGTATCCTGAAGTCGAGTTGTCAACCCCTGGTTGTTGGTGTTAAGTCGACATTTTTCGTCTTCAAGCCGAACTTAAGGACACCGACAACAAAAGGCTCTCAATACCTCCGAGGGTCATCACTAATCCGCTTTAAATTTTATGTATTTATTTTATTTGTATTTTTGTATTTATTTTGTATGCATCAATAATTTTGTTGAACTGCAATAATGTTGTTTATAGGATGGCAAATCTAAAAATGTTATCCCTTTTTCCAAATCCCAACAGTTCACTAGATACTTCTAGAAAATCACAGTTTTAATCTTTTTGCATAAAATTTTATGTGCACGTAGTTCTTGAGACCTAACAGGTTCCGAATTTTGAATAAGCGAATCCTTCATGACAAAATTTCAAGTTCTATCGGTCGTAAAATTTTAATCCTTAGCAGATGTCAATTGCTTTTGTAGAGGTCAGAGTGTAATGGAGAAGAAATTCAAAAACGAAAACTTTTGTCATTTTGATCCTGGAAAATATTAATGTCCTAATTTGGTAATATAACTCTCTTTTGAACAAATTTTGTTTACTTCTGAAGACTTTAAACTTCTCGTCTTAAGACCGTAAATCTTAGTCATAAAATCGAGACTTACGTTTTCGACTACTAAGTTTCTCTCTGGCCGCCAGCAAGTCGAACTCAAGACGAAATATTTTTACTCGGGTAGCTCCAATTAATTATAATTTATGTTTTAAAATAAGAAATGACCAGCACGTTTCTGATAGCATGAGGTAGACAAAAGGGGTAGGTATGTACATTTTAAACTGTAGTTCTTAATTAAAGATCAAGATTCATCCAACCAAGTCACGTGCGATACGGGAAATTACTTTGAAGAACAACAACTTTTTTGTATCATTAGTTTAAAGTGACTCAGAAAAGTAAAAGGACAAAGAAATGCCAACGAAGGAAAAATATCTTTTCTTATTCAGACGTGATTGTCGGTTGAGTGAACGGAGCATGCAGCACAAAATATTAATCGAGATAAGTTGCGTTGATGTTATTTCCCAGAAATTGTAATTAGTTTAGTTTTATTCGCGAATTCAAAAGTTTCACTATAGGTTTGTTTAAAATTGCAGTAGAGATGTGAGTGCAACCTGATTTTATTATTTTATTTTTTACTAAGTTAAGAGCCAGAACTTATTGGAATAATTAGAATTTTGTGAATTCAGTCAAGATGTGGAAATGTATGAAAATAATTTTTAAATCTGACAAACGACGATTGGTCTCTCTACAGTATACCAAGCGTTTGAAATTATAGTTGGGACCTCGAACTATATTCAAAAAGCCTGAGAGACGACCCAGTTTACAAATTTTTTTAAAAAGTTTCTCGATCAAAAATTTTTTTGTGGATAAAATTGACTCAGTGTGCTCTTCGAAGGTTAAACATATGCAAGTGTTTTGGGTGAGCATTTAACTATTTTCTTGAAAATTCTTATTTTTTTGTTAAATTCAACTGTTTCTGTTTTATTTTATAGTTAAATTTCAACCCAAGAGATTCATTTTCATATAAAATATTGAATTTTCAACCAAAATATTGTATTTGCAAGGGAAAAAATAAATTTTCTGATAAAAAGTTTAACTTTGAACCAAATAGATGAATTTTGACGAAAAGGATTAGGAATTCAACGCTAGTTTTATTTTCTTAACTTGAACAAAAAAGACAAAAAGTTCATTTTAACTAGTTAGTTGAAGTTTCTATGAAATTAGCTGAATTTATAAAATTATCGAAATTCCTATTTATTTATAGTAGGCTTCGCAGTATTTCCTCTTTTTCTTGTTATTCCACTTACTTGTGAACTAAATTAATAGAAAATAATAGCAAAATCCAATTCTTTCTGAATAAAAGTTTTTTTTCATTAAAGGTTAACTTTATTGTTAATTAATGTATTTTATTCTTGAAAATTCACACATTCGGACTGTGAATTCACATTTGCTAGTTGATAATTAAACTGTATTGTGGAAAATTCAAATATTTTTTTTATATTTTCGTCGTTTTTTTGTAGAAATTTAATTCTTGTTATTAAAAATATATGTATTTTATTCAAAATTCGTCTTTTTTATGGAAAATTATCTTTTTATATTAAAAAGAAACTGTTTAATTTTGTAAAATCTGCGTCTTTCTGACTGCAAAATTTTCCAAATAAAAAGTTTAACTTTGAATTAAATAGATGAATTTTGACGAAAAGGATTAGGAATTCAACACTAGTTTTATTTTCTCAACTTGAACAAAAAAGGCAAAAAGTTCATTTTTAACCAGTTAGTTGAATTTTCTATGAAATTAGTTGAATTTATAAAATTATCGAAATTTCTATTTATTAATCGTAGGTTTCACAGTATTTCTTCTTTTTCTTGTTATTACACTTAATTGTGAACTAAATTAATAGAAAATAATAGCAAAATCCAATTCTTTCTGAATAAAAGTTTTTTTTTCGTTAAAGGTTAACTTTATTGTTAATTAATGTATTTTATTCTTGAAAATTCACACATTCGGACTGTGAATTCACATTTGCTAGTTGATAATTAAACTGTATTGTGGAAAATTCAAATATTTTTTTTATATTTTCGTCGTTTTTTTGTAGAAATTTAATTCTTGTTATTAAAAATATATGTATTTTATTCAAAATTCGTCTTTTTTATGGAAAATAATCTTTTTATTTTAAAAATAAACTGTTTAATTTTGTAAAATCTGCGTCTTTTTGGCAGCAAAATTTTCCACTAAATACTTTAACTTTGGACCAAATAGATGAATTTTGACGAAAAGGATTAGGAATTCAACGCTAGTTTTATTTTCTCAACTTGAACAAAAAAGATGAAAAGTTTATTTTTAACCAGTTAGTTGAATTTTCTATAAAACTAGTTGAATTTATAAAATTATCTAAATTTCTATTTATTTATTGTAGGCTTCGCAGTATTTCCTCTTTTTCTCGTTATTCCACTATCAATTCAACAATCTGGTTAAAAATTGATGTATTTTCTTAAAAAATTAGTATTTTTTTTAGAGATAATGGTTCTTCTGTATTCTTCTTAGTTAAAAGACAACTAATTGCCTGAAAATTTACGTATTTTGTTGAGAATTCATCTATTTTAGTAGAAAAAATTCGTGGTTAAAAATTGATCTTTTTTATTTGAAATGAAACTATTTGGTTGAAATGTGAATAGTTTTATAGAAAACGTGTTTTTTGGTTAGAAAATAGAACATTTCGGATACATTTTTTCTTCTTTATCGACAGAGAAACCTTCCCTGGTTGAAAATTCAAATCGTTTTCAAAATTAACTGTTTAGTTTAAAATCAATCTGTGTTGTTCAAATACATTTCTAAATAATAGCCTTACATTATTTTTGGAAGACCCCTAAATAAATTCACAAAAAAGAATTAGTCGGCAAGAACTACGTAAGATTCGGAGGAACCGTAAAAGCTTACTGATCCTAACAAAGAGGGGGGGGGGGGGCGTGATTAAAAATCTTCGGAAAAAAACTTTATGTAATTAATGCAAGACCCCCTAGTTAAAACGGTAAAAAGTCCTTGGACAATTGGAGGAGGAATTGCAAATTACATTGAAGCTATTTGTAAGCCCAGATACGTGTGCGTGATGAGAGCCCGACTCTATGTAATGTTTATATAACAGATTTCCATTGAGCTTGCAGAAGATAGTTAGTAGTTGCAATGAGTGGTCCCTTGTGATGGAATAGTTCAAGTGCATCTGCGCATGTGTATGTAAGCTTTAGGCAGAACAGCAGAACAGATATCGAGTATCAACTTCAGGCACTGTATGCCGAGCCACTCTGACAGGGGTTCCGAAACTCGTCGCGAACTTGCACTGCCACCGCACCGGAAGTGCCAGTCTCAGGTGATCGAAAGCGTAGGCGATGCTTCAATGCGTCCTGGATTATTAACACAGGGATTGGCTCTTACTCCCTTTATGCGAACGATAATCAAGACCGTTTTTTCAAGGAATCTGCATTATCATCAGAGATTTCCGTTCGGGTGCTTTACCATTAAGCTGCTAGAGAGATCGATAAAAGAATGCTTTTTTAGAAATACACACATTATTATGTAAGGTGGTACAAGTAAATTTTTTTCAAGAAGTCTGTATGATCATTAGAGAATAACAGAATTTCTTAACGTGTTTACAGACTTGATGTAGCTATAAATTACAAATGTTGTTCTCGTGTATTTCTGAAAAAGGTTTCTTCTCTCGATCTCTCTAGTAGCCTAATGGTTCGTTTGCAAGGGGAGCAGAATGAGAAGATCTTATTTCAGAAATTTCTGATTAAAAATATTTTTAATTCAGAGCTCATTCTAGTATTTAAACACGTTAAGAAATTCTGTTATTCGCTGACGATAATACAGATTCCTTGAAAAAATTTGACTTGTAACACCTGGCATAATAATGCGTGTATTTCTGAAAAAGGATTATTCTCTCGATCTCTCTGGTAGCTTAATGGGAAACTCCCCTACCGACAATCGAAAGTTCTGTTGTTCCTTTACCAGCGGAGCGAAAGGAGATCTTTTTTTCAAAAACATTTTAATTATCAACACCGTTTTTATATAATCCGTATTAAGTTTACTTCTACACGGAAATAACTTTTGAAACTTGATAGTTTTTTTAAGCGATGGCACTGCTTTGCTAATATTTCGAAAAAATGACACTGAGATATACATATACCATATATAGGTTAGGCAATAGTATACATATTGTGCATCAGAGCAGCGAGGTAGTCTTTTTACTTTACTATCCTAGGATGATAAAGTACCCCACCACCAGCAATTACGTGCTAAGCCGCTCCAAACCACTCCCAGTAAGCGAGGAAAACAAACTAGTGTTACATAAACTTTTTTTCTGACCCTTTGAACTACTTAGCCCCTTTCACACTTACCTTTTATATTACGTAATGCTTTCCGACTAAATGTTAATATTTTAATACTTGATGTATAAATTATAATAGAAGTATTCAAGTATTTCAAGTATGCTTAAATGTATACAATTTATCTGTTTGGTTCATTATTTTATTATTTTACTGAAAACATAACTATTTTGTTAAAAGTTAATTTTTTTGTGAAAACTTCTACGACTTGGTTGAAAGTTGATATATTTTCTTAAAATTTCATTTATTTGGTTAAAAATTAAAATATTCAAATTTTAGAAAATATAACTTCGTCGTTAAAAAATCAGCTTTTATAGGTTAAAGATAGTCTTCTATTTAAGAAATTCATGTTTTCCTTTAAAGATTCATAATTTTAATTTAAAACTCAAACTGATCGTTTCTAGTTGAAAATCCATGTATTTGGTTGAAAATTCGTATTTTTTATGGAAAATTATTCTTCTTCATTAAAAATTTATCCTTTTTGGTTGATAAGTCAAATACATGGGCTAAATTTGAACTACGCTTTGAAAATTTCATTATTACATTATCATTTCAATGAGTAAGTATTCGTTTTAAATGTGAAACATAACTTTCGCAGATTCCATCTAATTTCGACGTTTTGAGGCCACCTGAGTCGATGGTGCTTTGGCATACATTTTAAGGGTTGAAAAATAAAGCTCTAGTTCTTTAACCAACTATTTTCATTCAAAATTCAAAAAGTCAAAAATGTTGTTTTTTGAAAGCCCTAGGAGATTATGATAACAACGTTTTGAATTTTCACGAGAAATCGAAAATTCACATTTTGTTCGTACAAAAAATAATAAATAATAAATTGGCAAAAGTAAATTCACTGAAAAAAAAACTACAAATTGGTCAAATTATTTTTTGTTAGGATACGTAATTTTTAATTTTTTTTTTTTTTAATTTTTTTGTTTTAATCGCCAATATTAACATAAAAAAATTACATTTTTGAAAAAAACAGTGTATTAATTTGTTATTAGTCATTTTTTGATAGACCGCATTTTAATCGTACAAATTTTTTTTTTTAATCAAACAAACAACACAAGTTTTGAAAAAATTAATAGATAAATGTTGCTCACCCAAAAAATAGCTACAAATTCATTCTGAATAATTTTTTGATAGGACGTGAAGTTTTTTTTCAATCTTAAAAAATAAAAAAAGTTGTTCACTTAAAAAAGTCTTACACATTTGTGGCAAATCATTTTCTGATAGAATGCGTCTTTTCTGTAATCGTAATAATATAAATTTATTGAACCTATACATTTCTCAGGGTAGCTAAGAATGAAAATTAGTGCAAAATAAGGAACAAATATTAAAGTCCTTTTAACAAATAAATTTTTTTTTACATTTTTTCAATATTTGAATTAGCTTTCCCAGGCTAAGGTGCAGAAAAAAAATATTTATTTGATATAATAGAGTTGAACGTAATTTAGAAAATTTTGCACTTGGGATAAAATCGATTGCGAAGCACGAAATACGTGTTGAGAGTGTGTTCGTTAAAATCAAAGGATAAAAACAGTAGCGTGACCCAACGCGCCATAGGTTAGCTCAAACTTTTTTTGGCCTTGAAATTCAAAATTTGGCAGGAAATAAAACTATTAGGTTAAAATTTTCCTGATAAAAAATTTATATTTTTGGTAAAAAAACTTAACCATTTGATCTAAAAATAAACAATTTTGTAGAAAATTACCTTTTTACTTTAAAATCACATTATCTCGTTAAAAATTTAACTGTTTTGTAAATAATTCATCCCTTTGATTCGGACTTGAACATTTTTGTTAAAAATTCCTTTTTTTTCTAAAATTTATTTTTTCTTCTGAAAAATTAACTATTCCATTTCAGGTTGGAAATTTATCATTTATAGGTTGAAAATCTAACTATTTGGTTATTTTGTAGAAAGCTCGTCTTTTTGGCTTTAAATGTTCACAATTTGATAGAAAATCAAACTATTACGTCGAAAATGAACTTTTTTGTTGAAAATTCAGCTGTTTGGTTAAAAATGGAACTCTTTATGAAGATTTCACTATTTGGTAAAACATGACCTTTTTTGTTAAAAACATATTTTTGGGTTGAAAATTTAACAGGTTTATAAGTAATTTTTCCTTTGGGGTTTAAAATTCAACACTTTTTTTGAAAATTGATGTTTATTGTTAAAAATTCGTGTTTGTTGGTAAATGAATAATCTCTTTGTTCACAAATTTAACTATTTTCTTAAGAATTCATCTTCTTTGGATGTAATTGTTAAAAAAAAAAATTTTTTGTATGAAAATTCTACTATTCCAGTTTTGGTTGAAACGTTATCATTTAAGAGATGAAAATTAAACTATTTAGTAGCAAATTATTGTATTTGGTTTAAAACTAGTCTATTTGCTTAAAAAATTAAGCTTGTTTGTGGAAAATTTGTTTCACAGTTCGTCTTTTTTTAATAAGTACAACTAATTAAAAAGTCTTTTTTCATTGCTCAAAATTTATTTTTAAACTAAAAATTTGACTATTATATTTTCGGTTTAAAAAATTAGGATTTAATGATCTTGTTAAAAATGTAATGTAATTGAGGTGTTTTTGGTATAATTAAATCTTTTTTGTTTAAAAATTCGACAATTTGGTTGAAAACCTATTTATATACGTTTAAAATTCGTTTCTTTGCATTAAAAACTCATCTTTATAGCTAGAAAAGTAATCTTTTTTGGTTGAAAATGACCCTTTTTGTTTAAAATTAACTATTGTCTTCGAAAAATTCTTTTTTTTATTTGAAGAATCAAATATTATGTTGCATATTCGTATCTTCCTTGAAAGTTCATCTTCTTTTTTCTTCTTTATTCATAATGTGTCCCCTAAGGGTTTACATGACTTCCATTCCATACCACTTACATAAAAAACCGAAA
>JAAAKG020186288.1:0-25270 GCA_010014905.2 Druon quercuslanigerum | reverse complement strand
TCATCTATTATTATATATAATCATTCATGGATCATGCATAATTTATGTATGATCATGCATAATTTTTTTTTACTCGGGTAGAATTGCGCTTCTACATGTGACGAGACACGAGCCTCGAGACCCATATATGGATCGGGATAGCAATAGAAGAGGGATGAAACTCAGCTTCTCGACAATTACATCCTGCAGTTTCTGTTCCGTTCATCGTAATTCGATTCGTGCCCCGTATGATGCTTCTGGCAGGCGGATCGTCGTTCGACTGGGGGTGACTAGGGAGGGAAGGATCGGCTTTCCAGTATCATAGTGGAGGGGATGAAGGGTTGGTGGGAGATGGGTGCTACCGTCGCGTCGCGTCGGGGATGCTGATGCTGCTGCTGGTGCTGCTTTTTATGAGCGGCAAACTCTCCCTGAACTGGGTCAAACGCTTTGCGAGCACATGCTTTCTGATCTCCTACGCGCATCCTGTGTCAGGCAGGATGTTAAGTCTTGCCTTCCTACTCCTTTACTACTTCCTTCTTCCTTCTTCCTTCTTCCTTCTTTCTACTATTTTCATTTCCTCTATTTACCTTCAGCTTGTTTACTTCCAGAAATATATTTCCAAACTCTCATATCTTTTGCATTTTACACTCTTGAATTTTTTGAAATTTAAGGTATTTTTAAGAAACTTTTAAGAAATAGAATTCAGACAGTCTGAATAAAAGTTCGCATTGGGATACATTATCGCCCATATATCTTGAATAATGAGAATAACAAAGTTAATATGCAGAATTCCTGAAAATAAAACTTTTTCATTTCTTTCGTCTGTTTTATTTTGTATTATTTTTAAATACCAACAATAAATATTTTTAAAAAATAATTACCAATGTTTCGGCACTCATACAGCACGCTTATCAAGACAAGAAAGAATTGTGCAGGTAAGAACAGCAACGAAACCACGATGCTCTCTCCCTGATACCTGAGAATCATTGATGATGCCCGACTTGATTCTCAGGTATGTGAGAGAAAGCGTTCGCAAGGGTGCTGTATGAGTGTTGAAACTTTGGTGATTATTTTTTGCAATTGCTTTTTTTGTTGTTATTTGATAATAATAAAAATAAAAAAGACGCAAGAAATGAAAAAGTAAAGAAAGGAGATTTGGTTGGTTGCTTTCTCATTTTCGTTTCCTCTTTTTTATGTTTTGTTCAAAGAAATAATTCTTTTCTTAAAAAAAATTTGGTTATCTTTTCTCAAATTGCAATAGGAACATGTTATGGCGGTTGTAGAAATATGTTCGTTGGATTCTTGGATTTATTTTCAGGAATACTGCACATGAACTTGATTACTTGACGCTAAATAGGATTTTAAATTTGATTTCAATTAAATTTAAATTTCTCAAATTATGTAACGTATTTATTCGCTTATGCACTCCTAGAATCCGTGCAATTAATATTCAAAATCTGATAAAGCCATATATTCTTTGGAAAGATATCACTTTTAAAATGAGATGAAAAGGTTATAAGAATATTTGTTATTTAAAGGGTTTCATATCCTATTGAGAATTTGATTAGATCTTTCGTACTACCGCTCCTATATCTCTTAACCCGTATTTACCCACCCATACTTCAACCTTCGCCTCCCCTCCCTTCTCCAACTTCTTCATCCACTACTTAACCCACTCCTCACTTTTCTGGCTTATTCTCCCCTCCTGCCAATTTCCGTTCCATAATTTTCCCTACTTCAACAACAATCATTTCCTTTTAATTCCCCTCCTCACCTTCCTGCCATCACTTCCCGTTTTTCCTCTAATCTCATTCTCCCTGCTCCCCGATCGCTCACCCCCTATTCCTTCCCATCATTGCCTTCAAATTCCCTTTCCAATATGCCCCATCACTTCTCCTGGCTTCCTTTCCATCATTTCCCCCCTTAGGAAAAATTAATGAGGTAATTAATCTAATCACTTCAGCATTTCACGATTTGTAAAAAATATACTAAAATATATTAAAATATGGTTATACTATTGCATAGCACACATCTTCATTAAAAAAAGTTTCCAGAGTAGAAAAAAGAGAGAAAAATTTAAATAATATATTTTTTCAATTTTGGGAAGTGAGGGGATCTGAGAGGAAAATAATGGGCAGGAAAGTGAGGACAAATGAGAAGAAGTAGAAAAAGTGTGGGGTGATAAGGGGAAGTAGGGGATTTGATGGTTCAACTAGAGGCGAAGGCAAATTATTGGTGGAAAATTTAGGAGAAATGGGTGGTAATGGTAAAAAGTGAGAGGATGTAGGGCTGCGTTGGGAGTGGAACTATTGGAAGTCAGGGAAGGGTAATAAGAGAAAGTGAGGTCAAATTATTGGTTAGGGTTTTGAGGGGATGACTAGTAGTGTAGTTTCTCTGAGAAGGGTAGGGGTAGTGAGGAAAGGGGAGTGTTAGCTGGGAAAGTGAGAAGAGGGAAAAGTAGTGGTGGAAGAATTTGGACAAGGGAGGGGAAGCGAAGTTTAAAGTGAGGCAAGGGAACAAGGGTTAGTGGGGGATGGGAATTTATGGAAGAGGGAGATTTATACGACTTAATTAACATCTTATTGGGCTACGAATTTCTTTTTTGTAGGCTCACGCCGCCTACTTTAACTAATCTATCTAAAAAACATGAGTACACAATTTTTGTTCAGAATACAGTGAATAATAAAACTTTTTATAGTTTATTGCTCTTATTTTAAAGCTTAAATATTTCTAAAGAATGTTTGATTTTTTCAGATTATTAATATTAATTTCATGCATTTTATATAATGTAGAAAACAAATTCCAGTATACTCTGCGACAATTTTAAATTTAAAAAAAAATGTCTTTGTTTTTACCTTTATATTCAAACTTCAATTTCCTGTTAACGTTAAAGGAGGGTTCATTAATTATGTAAGGCTTTTTTATGAAGATGGGGGGATCCTAAAAATCTTACGCTTTCTTGATTGGGGGTAAGGGTGTCCAAATAATTATTTTTCATAATTTTGAAATATTTATAAATATTAAATTAAATGTTATAATTAAATAGTTATATGTTAATTGAAACCCTTTTGGGCGTTGAAATTATGTTTTATACTTTTTTATTTTTCCAATGAATTCTTTTTAAAATCTCGTAAATCCCTTTATATTTTATAAGTCATATAAAAATTTCTAAAAATCCTTTAAATTCTATGGATGTCGTACATAAACTCGAGAAATCCCTATGAACTGGTTAAGAAAATCTTCCTTGTAATATTCAATATCCCATAAAAATTCCTTATAATATTTTTAAAATCGTGGAAATTAATTCAAGTCTCCCAAAATTGGTTAAAATCTTTATAACTCCGTAAAATATTTCAAAATATTAAGAGATTAATTTAAATCATTAAAATCGCTTTAAAACTACTTGAAATCTGTAAAATCCCGGAAATTTTTCTAAATCTCTTGATATCCCTCAAAATCTTTTAAAGATCATTAAAATTGAACAAAATTCTTGAAACTCTTTATAATATTCGGAATCTAAAATCCATTAAAATTTCATAAAATCCTTTGAAATTTTTGAAAGTATTTTGAAACCCCCGGGAAATTTCAAATTCCTGAAAATGTTCGTAATCGTATTAAAATCTCTGGGCGTCTATCAAAATTTAATAAAATCCTTCGGCATATCTTGGAATCCTTTTATTTGTAATATCTCGAAATCTTGTCAAATTTACCAAAAAAACATAGGTAATCCGGATTTTATTTTTCCATTTGACATGAGAATTTTCGCTGTTTCAATTGATACGAAACAAAAAAAGTTTTGTCAAAAACTTCACTTCTAAATTTTTTTCAGATATAGATGGTAATATATACTGCATATATCGTGAGCTTAGTTCTTGGTAAACCACAGCTTCAAAAAGTGAAACATAATTTTTAAAGAATCGACTTATCAAATTTTTTCCTGCGGAAACAACGAAAGTTAAAAAAAAATACTCAAGCAAAAGTAGACACATCTAGAGAGGTTTAAAAAAATATATTTTTCGTTTTTATGATAGCTCATCCTGAAAACCTTCTTTTTTATTTTCAAAATTCGGCGAAAAAATTAAAATATGATGAAAAACCCTACCATTTTTATTTATAGTTTACAGTTTATACTTCTATACGGAAGACATGCTATCAGTTTTGTGGTCGCTACGTGGGCTTATATGGACTTTTATGGAAGGCCATAGATTTTTTTATGTTTATTACACTGGTCGGATTTTTCCACATAAATTTATATTTTAGCAATATCATTTATTTCTTCTAAGAAGAAATACCTCGCAATTTATAATACAGTTTAGATCTGAAATGTTAAAAATTAAAAAATAAATTCTTAATCTAACATCGCCTGGTCTCTTACTTTTTTGATACTTTTTGCTGATATTTATATCTCAGTTTAACATTTTTAAGTAATAAGTAATACCTAGTTTCTAGAGGGTGAAAGAAAGTACCAAAAATGGAACACCATAAATATTCTGGAATGAAAAGATATTAATAGAATGCAGATTCAGACGTAAATTATACTTGTGAGTCTATTACTATAGAGAAAACCCATGTCACCACGCACCTATTAATTTGGATTAAAATATTTTATGGCTTCATACGGCACTTTTACGATTCTACTGAAATTCATGGCTGTTCGTTGTTGATAATATTCACCAGGATTAA
Source organism: Druon quercuslanigerum (assembly GCA_010014905.2). NCBI lineage: Eukaryota > Metazoa > Arthropoda > Insecta > Hymenoptera > Cynipidae > Druon > Druon quercuslanigerum. Next base: position 20,608 of record JAAAKG020186288.1, on the reverse strand, counting down.
ATAGATAATTAATATTTGACCCAGTCAAAGCGTAATTAAAAACTACCTGCGGCTGGAAATGTCAAATAGATTATTGCTCATCATCGTAATAATTATTTGTTTATTTCTTGGACTCAATATAGTCGATTGTTTTTATTTTCCGTACCAAAAATTCTGATTATTTTATGAAAAAATAGCTTTTTAAGTCATCTATTCTTACTTTTATTTTAAGAATAATGCGATTTTAATCCCAACAAGTCAAAAAAATGCGCGCTAAACGGTTGATTATTAAATATTTTCATTTTTAAGTGTTAAGTTTTATTACACTGAAAAGGCAAAATAATTCAAAAACTGTAAAAGCAATAGAAGTAAATACTTATTTATGTTAAAAAACTTATACCTTATTGTCAGACGAGGATTTAACTACTTTAAAATTGTTTGAAAACTTTTAAAGTTTTCAAACTTTATCACAATGTCTTTAAATCTTCTTAAAGCTCATTAAAGCCTACCAATTATTCTGAAACGCTATAAAATCCCTTAAAAGAATTTCAAGTACTTTGAAGAACTTCAAGGCTCGTAATTTTTTTAATGTACCTGTTGCTTGAAATTCTTAGACCTTGAGTATCAGAGAAACCTTTTAAAATATCCTGCAATGCCTCAAAATCTTCAGAAATAAATTAAAATGTTGTTAAATCAGTTGAAAATTTTGAAATACTCCGACATTCTTTAAAATATTTCAAATTACTTTTTGGCATCTCTTGAAATTTCTTTATATCTTTTGAAATCCCTTAAAATGTTTAAAAGTTTTTTAATATCCCGTGAAATATTTTGAAACGCAATTCATATTTTTATAAAATTCATAGATATTCTATTAAAGTATTACTTTTAGATTTTCAGGCAATAAATCTATTTCCTGGAAAGTGGATAATTGTTTTTGATCAAATTTTCTTTAAAAACATTTCAACTGGGAAGTCTTCTGTCTTTTCTTTAAATGATTTGTGTTTTAAATCAATAATAGTTGAATCTTGAACCAAAAAAGGTTCATTTTCAACCAGTTATATTTTTTTTACAAAAAAAAATTTCTACCAAAAACACGAACTTTCAACTAAACTGATCAATCTTAAAAAAAAAGACTTCTTAAGAAAGTAGTTTTACTTTTAACCAAGTAGTTAAATTTTCAATAAAACAAAAATTCTCAACAAGAAATATAATAGTTTATATTTAATTCAGAACAGATTATACTTTTAAATAACCAATATTTGAAGTTATTAAAAAACAAATTTTTAACAAAATGGTTGAATCCTCAACTTTTAACCAAATATGTAGTTGCATTTTCATCCAGAAAAAGATTAGCCTCTTCTTCTTTATTCATAATGTTTCCCGTAAGGGTTTACATGACTAACATTTCTTACAATACCTCTATCTGCATGTTTTCTACAACCTTATACTTACTATTTACAGTTATTTACAGCGATTTACAGAGACTCCTATATCGATATGCTTATTTCTAGTTTTTACTGTAGCGCAATTTAAGACGTGTTAGCGAACTAGTGAATGAGCGATCGAAACCGAGAGAGAAAGCAAGAGAGAGACAGAGAGAGAGAGAGAGAGAGAGAGAGAGAGAGAGAGAGCGAGAATGGAACCGCATCTTAAACTACTTAATGGTATTGCATAACCATTACTTACAGTTATTCACGGTTCCATTCTAAGCGACTTCTATTTACGTTTCCTTTTTCTTTCACTTCTCGTATATCTCTACGTTTCCAGTTTTCACTGCATCCTTTCATTCTCTCTAATTCTCTCTTCTAGCCCTCTCCAGCTCCTTCATCCACTCTTCTACCAAATCATCCAACCCTAACATCTTTACCACATTCTCTTGCCAGCTTCCTTTATCTTCCATTCCTCTTCTGCATCCTTCCCAAACATGCGCCCATGTTTCCTCCACCCATTCACATATCCTGCACTTTCTGTTCTCTTCTATTCCCTAATACATCTCCTCCCTTGCCTCGTTTCCCAATCTAAATCTTGATATTCTGGTCCACCTTCTCTCTCCCCATCCCTTTTCTAAATACTTTGGTACTCTTTCCTTCTTTATCATCTTAATCCATTTATTATATTTTGATTCCTCAATCATTCTCCATCCTTCTATTAATTGTCTTTCCCTTTCGCTTTTTTTTAATTCTTCATAGTTTACTTCAGTCCCGTCTTCTATATCTCTATCACTAAAGAACTCCTTTCTTTCTTTTTCCCATCTCGTTCATTCTATCGCACTCCCTCTCCTCTCTTCTACCTCCATCAAACACTTTCTCACTAACTCCCCTCCCTTTCTCTTCCACAGCTCCCTAGCGTCCCACGCTTCCCTAGCGTCCACCGTATATACCTTTCTTGTATAATCTCCTTCTCTTTCCTTTCTTTCCATCCCAATATATCTACTCCATAATCTAATACCGGTCATACTAGTGTCTCAAATAATCACATCCTCCTTCTGTTTTTAACCTTCTTTTTGCTATACTCCATATCTGTTTCATTACCCCTGCTGCTTTCTTTATCCTTACTCTTATATGAGCTTTATGATCTCCATTCGTTTGCAAGGTATATCCCAAATATTAAAATTCCCTGACTTCTTTTAACTTTATTCCGTTCCATTATCCTGTAATTAAGCCTGCCATCCCTTCTTCATCCTCTGCTATCAACCCTATATCGTCTGTGTATGCCAGTATATATATCTTTTCCTTCCATACGCTAATTCCTCCTCAACTTTTTCTCCTCATTTCTTCTTCCCAATCTGATATTAATATATTAAATAAAAGTTGGCTCTGAGGAAATCCTGGCGGCACTCCTCTAAACAATCAGCAACTATATTCTACTTGCTCTCCTACCTTTACCCTGCTTTTTGTCTCCCTGAAAAGTTCCGATACTCTCTTTATTTATCCTTCTCTTAACCTTTTTTTCACCATAACTTTTTCTATCTCGCCTTGGTCAAATGAGTTAAATACCGCCTTTACGTCCACAAACATTGATATCTTTGCCCCTTTTTCCCTTGTAATCCTCTTATTCACTAGAGAGTTCAGAACATATATATTGTTCATAACTCCCATCCATTTTTTAAACCCTGCCTGATTCTACTTTCTTTAAGATCTCCGATAAAATAGTCACATATACTTTATACAATGTTGGCATTAGTGTCACTCCTCTATAATCTTTAACTTCTTCCGCTTTGCCTTTCTCCACTATGGACACTCAACTCCTCAACTCCTTCCTTCTATAAATCTGGCCACCCCTCTCCTCTTCATACTATATTGCACATTATCTATGCTCATTCCTTTAATTTTGTCCCCCATATTTTCATAATTCATTTAGAATCTCAGCCTTTCCATCTTTTATCATACCTAATACCTGGACTATTGCCTTCCTTGTAATGTCTTCCTCCTCATCTGTTTCCCTATCATATTTTCCTCCTTTCCTAAATTTTGTCTCTACCCCTCCAAGTTATTCCATAAAATATTTTTTCTATTCCACCATCTCAATATCTTGTTTTACCCTCTTCCTTTTTCTTCTCTCTCTCTATTTACTACATGCCAAACCTCTTCTTCTGTCCTAGCATTCTCGGCCTCTTTTCCAAGCTTTATATTTTTCTCCTCTTTTTTTTATAGCACAACTCAGTATACTCCTTCTTTTTTCTCATATATTTTTCTCCTCTACCTTACTGCCTTTTCTCCGTTTCCTTAATTCCCTTTTTACTTTCTTCTTCTTCTGTTTACATTCCATTGACTAATCTCCACAACCTTCTCTTTTAACATTCACTTTCTATTTAGCCTTATTGTTACTACTCTTTTCCCCCTCTAATGTCACTATTATGGGAAAGTGATCTGAATCTACAGCATTTCCTACCTCTAGTTTCTTGACATTCTGTCGTACCTCCTTATCCACTATCACATAATCAATTATCCTTCCCCTTTTTCCTCCTGAATATTCTCCTTCCTCATCCCTCTCTATATTTCCATTTAAGATAAACCATCCCATCTCCTGTAGGCTCTTTATAAATTTATTTCCCTCCCCATTCAGTATCTTATCTTTAGATTTTCTTCCTGGTTCTCCGCCCATTTCCCTTCCCCCTTTATATCCTGTTCACGCATTTAAATCTCATCCTATTATAAGCCTAATCTCTTGATTATTTTCTTGTATAAGTTCTCTCAAACCCTTTGATTTCTCCTGCATATCGCCGTTCACATGCACCCCCACTATCTTCCACCTCTCTCCTCCCATACTTATCTCTTCTACTTTTACTCTTTCTAAAAAAAGATTAAGTTTCGAAATGAGTTAAATTTATAAAAAATACGAATTTTCAACAAAGCAGTTGAATCCTCAACTGAAAACTATTATTATTTAAACTAAACAGCTGAAATTTCAATTTAAAAAAAAGAATTAATTTGTACCAAAAAATATGAATTCTCAAACTAAGAAGACGAATTTTTAACCAAAACATATTTTTCTGTCAAGAAGGAAAAAATGTAGGCAAACTATAATTTATGGTTATGTGTTGTGTGTTTTACGTGAGCAGATTCCTAACTGACCGACGCTTTTTTATGTCCTAACTTACTTTCACACGAAGCGCCACATCGAATTGACAGTCTTGGATAATAAATAAGAAGCACTAAGAAAGTTGGATCTGGTCCTAAATTTTAATAATTATGAAATTTTTTTTTGTATACATATATTCATAATTACTCAAATTTAGGACCAGACCCACCATTTTTAGTGCTTATTATTTATTATCCAAAATTTTCACCTCGATGTGGCGCTTCGTTTGAAAAGAAGTTAGAAAATAAAAAAGTGTGCATGGCCTTAAGGGCATGTAATACATAGGAAATGATGGATTTTACCAGTTTTAGATTCCCCCTGCTTATTTCCTAGAATATTGAGTATATTGTCTTCAAAATTTGGGAAATGATAGCTAATATGCTATTGGACGGTCCTCCATACTTTTTTTGTGGGTTAATTAAAAAAAATTTGATTTTGCGAAATTTGATGTGTGTGTATTTTGAGGTTATGTATGTTACAATTCTCTCCCATGATTATTCTAGACTGCTTACGGACAGAATCCGTACGGCGAAGACCTACATTTTCGGAATTACAGAGAGCTGAAAAACGACCCTAACCTCAAAATAATGCACATGCATAAAATTTTTATTTAGCACAATCATTTTTTTTTATCCCTCAAAATATAAAATAAACATTTCGAATAACTACGTATATTTTAATTCAAATATATTTTTGAACCTTTCACATTTTGTAATGCTTTAAAAACTTTTTCAATATTCTCTCAAAATTAATTTTTCATGAATTTTTTTTATAAATATCTTAAAAAATGATTCAAACTTTTCTATAATATTAATACAGTTCTGAAAATTGAACAAAATATTTTCAAAACCTTTCAGATCCTTTTATGATAATTTTGAAAATGTTTTGGATATTTTGTAATTTTAAAAAATTGTCTCTTTAAATAAATTTTGTAAACGTCAAATTCATTTTAAACTCCCAGAAATCTCAAGGCAACTTTTGTATTCTCCTCAAACTTTTCAAATTTTTAAAAAGTTTCTAAATTTTTGTTCGAAATCATTAAGCATTTACATTTTTCTTTCAATTTTTCGAAATCTGTTTAAGTTTGAAATTAATTATGAATATTTTTAATACTTTAAAATATCCTATTAAGTAATTAAAAGTGTCTCTAAAAATTTGTTTAACCCAGAAAAAAATTAAAAAATGTAATCTCCTATAATTTTTATTTGTAACACCTCTTTAAAAGTGTGAAAAAGTGAACAAATTATACTGTGGCGTTAAATATCTTAAAATCGTTATTGATAGAATCCTTTTGCCTTCTTTAATACTTTGAGTTAAAATGTTAAAAACAGAATTATTGCCTTTATTAATAAAGAATAATTTACAATTTAAATTCACTCATGTGGTAATAAATTTTTATAATAAATATTCCTAAATTGGAAGTTGTAATTTACAAAAATTCAACAAATATAAAAGAAAAAACTGAAACCAGCCACTTAAAGTCATTTTCACGTAATATGCAACCAATCAGGTATTCATTAACATGATTGCGAGCTTTTCGATAATTTGATTCCATCCATTTTATTAGATAGGATAGAGCGGCTGACACGTATAATAAAAAATTATCTATAGGACTTGATCTAATTATATTTTATATTCAGTGAAAGGCCAGAAGCGTTTTTATCCAACTTGGTTATAAAAAAAATGTAGAGGTTTTTCTGTGATACTGTCCTATTCTTCCATAAAAACATCCATGATTAATGAAAAATTCCGTTTCCGCTTTCACTTCCGCCAGTGTGAAAAACTAATAATTGAATTTCACTCGTGAATAAATCATTATCTAATTAAATATTAATTCGTGCTAATTAACTCTCCTCGCATCCCTTAAAACATATCTCGCCAGATGAATATTTATATAACCAGTATAAATAACCCTCCTTGCTCTTTTCTTGAACCTCACTCTTAAAATGAGAGTCTTTCTTCTTTCGTTTCGGATTGCCCAATTCCCAGGCTTTTCGCCGTCACCATCCGAACATGTTATAAGTAGAAAAAAGGTGCAACGATGCGTCGAGCAGAGGGGAGGGGGCGATGGCGGTCGGATGACCAATGAACGTTAACAATTGATGAGAAACAGCCAATAACGTCCTTACTAGGTCGAAACCGAGCTCCGATCACTCTAAAATGAGAGAGGAAGGGGGGGGGATATGTTGGATGGAATGGGAGAAAGATAGATGAGTCGAAAGAGACGGAACTGCGCTTGGGGTGGAAGAGAAGGGGTGCAAATGGGGTGGAGCCTGCATAGGGGTTGCTGTCGACGCCCTGCCGCCGCTCCTTGGTTTCCCTATATTGATTTTCCAGCACACCATGCGAGCGAAGAGAAGAGAGAGTGGGTCGGATGGCGAGAGGAAACGAGAGGGATGAAAGAGTGAAGAAGGGTTGGAGCAGGAAGAGAGGGGGAGAGGAGCGAACAACCTAGACCCGAATAGACAGTCACGTGGTGTGAGAGAGAAAATAGATGATAGGGGGTGGGACTAAGTTGGACGAGCTTGATAGTGGGGAGGGTTGATGGTAGCAGAGTAGAAGATCCAAGGGATGAGGACGATTACTCCAAGTCGGGCCTGCAGGAATGTGCACGCTACTTTTTGGGCCCTCGCCTCCTGTCTCACCCCGTCATTCAAGATCTTTTCATCTCGTGCCAGGGGTTGTTTTTCCTATTTTTTCTTCTCATCCTCTTGTACTGACCAAATAAGTGTCAAGATCCGAATAGCATATTAGAAATCCTTCTTTCTCGGCTTCTTCAGTTAGTCTGGAGGTAAAGAGCTTTATTGCCAAAATACGTTTTTGTTTATGCCTATACTTTCAGCATTACGTAAGGAGCCGTGAATAAATTACGAAAAGTCTTATTTTTGAAATTTTCAACCACGCACTCTTGATTCGTTAGGGTCGATAAGTTTTAACCCCTCTCCCACGCATCCTACCTTAAGTAATTTTTGACAACCAAATTTTTTTCATGAATTTATTTAAGGGTCCTCGAAAAATAATGTAAGAATATTTGCAGGGGGAGGGGGATCTAACTGTTTTTTATAAATTAACAAGGTAGTTGAACTTCAACCAAATAAATGAATTCAGAAGCAAAAAAGATTAATTTTTACAGAAAATGTAACAGTTAATATTTAAACAAGAAAAGATTTTTATTGAAAATCAAGAACTGTTGAAATGAACCAAAAACACAGAAACTTTAATCAAATAGTTGAATCTCTAACCAAAACAGTTACACTTTTAACAACAACAACAAAAAAATATCTACCAAAATGTTGAATTCTCAAGACAAAATACGAAGTTTCTACGTAACAGATGAATTTTCAAAGAAGAAGATTAATTTTCTAATAAACAGACGAGTTCTCAACAAAATACACACTTCTTTTAACGACTACTTTAATTTTCAACCACGAAGATTAATTGTATACAAAAAAAAAGAATTCTCAACAAAATACAGAATATTTTGACCAAACTGTTTAATGTTTTAACCAAATAGTTGAACTTTTTAACCAAGAATATGAACTTTGTGCCTAAAAATAATAATTTTAAATTAAGGAATAAATTATCAAGCAAGCGGTTAAATGTAAAAACTAAAAAAGATAATTATTTATAAAAAATGAAAGAGGTAAATGTTCTTTAAAAAACTGATTTTCAATTGAAATAAAAAATGAATTTTCTACATTAATGTTGAGTTTTCAACCCGGGAATACTAATTTTCAACCAAAAAATTTATTTTTAAACAGACAGTTTTCTATTTTTACCAAATAATTCAAGTTTCAGATAAAAAAACTTTTAACGAACAAAAAATTTCTGGCTGAAATTATTGATCTATAATAATTAATTTTACACCAAAAATTTTATAGTTAATGGGCAACGATAAACAGATTATATACATTTTAATCATATTAAAATTTTATTTTAGAAATATAGTTATAACATTTGTCTTAGTTCAACTTGAAATTGCAAAATTGTAGGCCACTCAATTTAAAACAAAATCAATTCCGGCGAAAGCCTTTGGTTTGGAATGTTAACAAATTGGCACATTTTTAAAGGGAAAATAATTTTATTTAGTGCGCTGATTCCCAAATTGATTCGGTTTTGAATTTTTTGTTTTAATTTTGGATTTTTTAATTCTGATGAAACCTACTTTTGAAACGTGTAAATTTTTTATGTGATTGTTTTAAACGTCGTGTCTCAGTTTAAACTTTTTATAGATTTAGGTTTAAACAATATTAAACTGTCGGCACTTTCGTATGTTTTGAAGGTACCTTCTAATTTAAAATATTTCTCTTTCAAATATTTCGATTTTTAATGTGTATATCTTCAAAGCGTCACAGAAAATATTGTAAACGAGTCTACGAAAATAAAATTTTTTAATATTCAGAACATTAAGAAAACTTGTTATTTTAAGTGAAGCCTAAAAACACAAATTTGTAAGGCTTCCGCTTATTTTAATGTAGATAATTCGAAACGTTTCTCATTTATATTTGGCTTTTAAATTTGAACTCAATTAATTTTATGGATTTTTAATTAAAAATGGTTTATAATTACAAAACCTCTTTCTATTTCAAATTCTTTAAATTGATAAATTTCAACTCTCGAGGCTCGTAGTTTGATGCTTCACAATTCTCATGAATTTTAATTTTGTATTGATCGTTGGTATAATTTAGTTTTTCTTTTGTGCTGCAGCAAAATAAGTATTAGATTTTTTTCCTTAAGTTACAAATGCTTAAAACATATTCAATGATTTTGAAAAAATGCATAATAATAATAATAATAATAATAATCATTTTGAATTTTTGAAATCATATCGCAGGAGCAATTTTTTATTATTGTAAAAAATAGAAAAATTAATTTTTTATTGTTCCCGGAAACCGTCCTTCAAAATCGATTAATTGTATCCTCAAAATTCTTGGACCATTTAGTCAAAATTGATTCGCATTTTGAGATCAAATCTATTTTAACCTCATCCAGATATTCAATATCTTGGGAGTAAGCCTAAAAATAATTTAAACTAAATATGAAATTTTTATCGCAATCCTCAGTCTAGCCTGTTCCACATTGTGGTCACTGTCACTTCGAGATTGTCAGGAGACTCACCTACCTCTTCAAAAGTAGATTACTGCTCATTTCGGAAGTAGAATTCTGTCTTATTTTTAAATATTGAATTGGATTTTACAGCATTTTTTGACTTTCGTGAAAAAATCCGACTTTGTTTGATATCTAGTTTTGTATTACCAAACTTCAATTAGTAGTACTTTTGAACAAATTAAAATACTTTGTCTTAACTAATTTTAGACTTTACACTTTTCTTTAAAAAGAATTCCTCCTTTTCCCCCGTAATAAATAAATTTCCCATTTTTCTTATTTTTCGCTTAGAGATGTTCATGGTGTAGTCAAGTTCAAAATTAGTTAATCTTAGACTAAATTTGTAGCATTGACAGAAAAGTTGGATTAATTATTAAAAAAATATTTAGTAGAGTATAAATAATTAAAAATAGTTGAAGTTAAAATTATTTCTTTGATTTTGTTAAAAATTCATCCTCTTTATTCGAAAATAAGGTCTTGTGAACATTTATCTTTTGAATTGAAAATTCATTTTTTGGTGGCAAAGTCACTACTTTTTGGTTGGAAGTTAATAATTATTATTTAAAAAGTCCTCTATAATGTTTTTAATTCAGAATCGATCTCCTTTAGTTTTGAATTTAAGTATTTGAGAAAAATCCAACCATTTTGTTAGAAAGTAATCTATTTTGGACCAGAACTCAATTATTTTGTTGAACAGTCCTCTTTTTGGATAAAAAATTTATCATTCTGGAAAGGAAAATCATCTTTTAGATTTAGGGTTTATTGTTTTGAATATTATAGTCTACTGTTTTTTATCTTTGGAATTCATGTCTTCAAAGCCTAATCTTATTTTGTCGAAAACTCAACTGTTTAGTTAAACATTCTTCTTTTCAGATAAAAAATTCGTCATTTGGATTGGAATTTCATATTCTGGTAGAAAAGTAATCTTTTAATATGAAAGTCTGCTATTATATTTTTGGTTCATAAGTCACCTCTCCTGCTTTAAAAATCCACTATTGTGTTGAAAATTTAATTATCTTGTTAAAAAGTTATATTTTGTGTAAAAAATTCTAACACTTGTTTAAAAGTTGAACTACTTTGTAAAAAAAAAACATTTTTTTTTGTTGAATGTTTATCTCGCTGTTTGAAAATTATACTAATTTATTAAAAACTAAATTCTTTTTTTTAAATTCATATTTTCGAGTTGAAGATTCAACTGTTTTGCAGACAATTTGCCTATTTGTACTAAAAATTCCGCAAATTAGATGATTTTTTTTCTTTGATGACTGAAGAAAACTTTCTTAGTTTCAAATTTGATTTTTTGGTTTAAGCTTTTTTCTCGTTTAGACCAAAATGAAACTGATGGCGAAAAATTAATCTGATTTTATTGTGGTAGAAAATTCAACTATTTGGATGAAAATAACTTTCTTGATTTAAAATTCACGTTTTTGGTTTGAAACTTCATCTTCTTAGGCAGAAAATATAAATATTAAGTTAAGAATTCGTATCTTTGGAGTGAAACTTCAACTATTTAGTTATTTAGTCAACTTTTTAGGCACTTTTTTAGTTATTGCATTAATTGGTTGAAAATTCGCATTTTTTAATTCAAAATTAACTTTTTTGTTAAAAATTCTTGCTTATGGGTTTCAAATTCCAATGTTTTCTAAAACATTCCACTCTTTAGCTTGAAAACTCAAATAATTTGTTGAAGGTTTATTTTTTTTTAGTTTTAAATCTGTTTAGGTACAGTTAGGTTCATTTTTTTTAGTTTTAAATCCATAAATTTTGTTGAAAATCCAATACATTTCGACCTAAAGTCTTAAAAATATGGTACCTACAATAAATTGATTTAAAAGAATTTATTCCCCGATTATTCGCCTATTTTCCTGAAAAACTACCTATTTCTCCTACTTTGAAAGAATATTCGGTTGTAAAGTCTAATTTTTTTTATTAAACTGAGAAAAAAATCCTAAATCCAACAAATTTAGTACCGTATACGTCCTATCAAATATTTTTTTGCTTAAAAGAAATTTTTGTTACAACAAAATGATTTGTTTATTTGAAAAACATAATATCATGAGAGACGAAAATTTTTTTTCGATCAATATAATATTTTGTTAGACGTATTCAATACTACATTTCTTTAATTCAAATAAGTTGTTTTTACAATACAGGGAAATCTTTCTACTAAGTGATGCTAGATTAAATACCAATGAAATATTTTGAAATTAGACTAACATTGCATTAAAGATTTTTTAATAATTTTCATTCATTTTTTTCAGTTTTTTTTTCTTTTTGAGGTCGAAAGCAGTCTTTCGAAGTAAAGGAATCCATAGGAAGAGTCGTTGAAAGCAGGATAGAAGGGGAAAATGATGTTACGTCAGGTCGTAGCCTGCGAAGTAGTACAGGTCTAGCAATGGTCAGGCGAGCCCTGTCGTTGGTGTAAGGGAGTTCGTAGAGGGGTTTTGAAGTCAGTTACGACCATTTTCCGTGTCACCTGACATTTCTCTTGGTCACCTATTCCGCCCAGCCGTTATTTTCCGTTAGAAAAGTCGGTTTTCTCAATTGGTCAAAGTCAAAGCTCTTTTTCTACTATTTGAGGTCGTTGCACCTTGTAGGCCTCCCGAAGTAAAAGCTTTTTTCATAATTATGCAAACAGACTGATTGCTTGGTCATACATATAGTGATTTAGGAAATTCACCTGGAAGCTTTTTTTAAGCAAACACACTTCAAGTGTGCTGTGCTAACCCAAAAAAAAATTGGACAAACATCTCGGGAAATTTGATTACTTAAAGATGAGACTTTTTGACGCATAAGAGTAATTCGTATGTTAATCTTTTCCAAGTTTTTTGTAGTAATAAAAGGCCTTAGATTCGCCACTAAATCTACGTTACAGCGAATAAATCTCTTGTAGATTTGAAGCTTGATAATAAAAAAAAAAAAATCTACGCTATTGGACACTTTTTTGGGCGATGAAACAATTTTTTTAATATTTCGAAAAAAGACACCATGTTATCGTTATTGTTCGCTGATGCGGATAATTGCAGACAAACATGTAATATCTGATATTTTAACCAAGAATAGGTTTATATTTTAAATTGTTGAATTTTTAATCCAAAGACACATTTTTTACAAGACTGTCGAGTTTTCAATAAAAAAGTTCATTTTGGTATTTTAGAACTTGTAAGTTAATAAGAAGTAAGCAACGAATTTGTATTTTTTAATTAACATAACAGACTATTATTCTAAACTCTAAATTTTATTTCAAATTTAATATGATTTTGGTTTAAAATCAAGCTTCGCACTTTAAAATTCTTTACAAATCTTTAAAATTGTAAGATCTTATTCTGCTTGAAATTATTTTTTTTTTTAAACTTTAATTTCTGATGTAAACCCCTAACATAATCAAAAATTATAGAAAATTATAAATCACTGAAATCTGACAATTTATGTTTGATAATATCATTTCCCGTTAAAAACCGCTAAGAAACCTGAAAAATGTACATTTTTTTTATATTAGAAATAAAATATTTCTTGATTTAAAATAACTATTTTCGATGGAAAATTCCAGCATAGCGTAAAATCGTTAAAAGGTTGTAAATTTTATTTGAAATTAAATTTTTTAAATTAAAAATGCCAATTTCTGATGAAAAACGTTGATAAAATCTACAGAATTTCTGAAAATAAAACCAAGAATCCAACGACCAAATTTTGGCAACCATCATAAAATGCTCATATTGTAATTTGAAAAAAGATATTTTGTTCCTAAAAAAAAATTTTTTTGACCAAAATAATAAAAATAGGAAAAACGATAAGAAGGCAAACAACCAATTCCCCTTACTTCTCTATTTTAAATTTATTTCGTCTTTTTTATTTTTATTAATATTAAATCACAATAACAAAACATTTGTGAACAATATTCACCAACGTTTCGGTACTCATACAGAACCCCTATGAAGGTAAGCAAAACATAATAAATATGAATATATTAAATAGTTAATAACAGTTAACTTAATAATACAATAAATAATAAAAATTAAATAGTTAATGCGTAAATAGCATTTTAAATTTCATTGAATATAATTTGAATTTCTTAAATTTTAACGCTAAAAGAATTAAAAATTGTTTAAAGCTTCTAAATTTTGTTCCATTTGTAATAATATTTATTTTTAAATACCAATTTCCGGTAAAGAAGGTTAACAAAAACCGTATAATATTTGTAATAATTTATTAGATAATTACAAATGTTTAATTGAAACCGCAAGAAAGTGTTAAAAAACAGCAATGTTTCTCAATTCGTATAATTTTTTCATTAATATTTCTTATTAAAAGGGATTATTGGTAGATTTGATTTAAGAAATTAACAATTTGATGTAAAGCAAATCTAAATTAACAAAAGCCAATCAGGGTTTCAAGGACAATAATTGCGATATTTTCAAAATATACCCTTACACTATTTTTGTAGATATGATAAAATGTTTAAATCAAAATGTTTATAACTGAAGCTTCGGGAGGAGTGAGGATGGGAAATATAAATGCTGAATGGACTGGAAAAAGGAAATAAGTAAAAACAGAAGATGTAAGTGTCTGGGGTATTGAAACAGATTTGGAAAATAGGAAAAAGGTTTTAAAAAATGGAAAACCTGGCAAATCTGGAATTTTCAGGGAATTTGTATATACCTCGAAAAACCTGGAAATGTCAGGGAATTTTTTCAAAAGCGTAGTTAATTTTTTTTAATTTCAATATTAAATGGAATAAGATGCTTTTTTGTTTGAAATCAATTTTTTGACTGAAAGTTTAGTTTATTCAGTTTATTCCAAGTGCAACTTGAACTAGCTTGCTACAAATTTGTTTCTGGTTTTTTTGTTATTGAAAATTAATTTTCCTACTTAAAATATAACTATTCAATATTTGGTTGAAAAATTATATTTGGTTGAAAATTTTGACCTTTTCTTATAAATCAATCTTCTGGTCTGCAAAATTCTTTTTATTGGAAATTTAACGATTCTAGTTAAAGACTCATCAATTTGACGAACCATTATTTTAGTTAAAAAGTCGTAGCTTTGGTTGAAAATGCATTTTTTACCTAACAATTTAACTATTGAATTGTTATTTGACAATTTATCTTTTTAATTTAAAATTCATGTATTTTCACAACAAATTCGTGTTCGTTAATAAAAACGATTCTTCTATTCCACTTTTGTTTGAAAATAGATATTTTTTTGTTTGGAAATTTAACTTTTTTGTTGAAAATTTGTTTTATTTTTATTTAATAATGCAAATATTTTGTTGAACATTCATGTATTTATAATTTTGACTTTAATTTTGTTGTCTACGTGGTCTAAGATGGTAGAAAATTCATCGTGTCGGTTAAAGATAAAACTACATAGTTCAAAATTGAAATCTCTCCTCAAAAATTAATTTATTCGAGATAAGGATTTATCATTTCAGTTGAAAATTCATTAGTTTCTTTGAAAATTTAACTGTTCAGTTAAAAGTCGGTCTTCTTTAATTGAAAATTCAACTTTTTTGTTTAAAATTAATATATTTAATTTAAAAATCGTTTTTCTTGCTAGAAAATTAATGTTCCCGTTTGAAAATTATTCGTTCTATTTAAAAATACATTTTTTGCTTTCTTAAAAATTCAAGTATCGCAATTAACTATTGATCACCTTAGAAATTAATTATTCTTTTTGGTTGAAAATAAAACTACTTTTTTCAAAATTGAAATCTTTTCTTAATAATTCACCTTTTTGTTTAAAATTCATTTATTCGAGATAAGCTATTGATTATTTAAGAAATTATTTATTCTTTTTGGTTGAAAATAAAACTACATTTTTCATAATTGAAATCTTTTCTTAATAATTTGTCTTTTTGTTTAAAATTCATTTATTCCAGATAAAGACTGATCATTTTAGTTAAAATTCACTAGTTTGGTTGAAAATTTAACTGTTTAGTTAAAAGGGGGTCTTCTTTAATTGGAAATTTAACTTTTTTGTTAAAAATTCATGTATTTAATTTAAAAAAAGTCTTTCTTGCTAGAAAATTAATTTTTCCGTTTGAAAATTAATCGTCTTGTTTAAAAATCCATTTATTGTTTTCTTAAAAATTCAAGTATTGCAATTAACTATTGATCATCTTAGAAATTTATTATTCTTTTTGGTTAAAAATAAAACTACTTTATTCAAAATTGAAATATTTTCCTAATAATTCACCTTTTTGTTTAAAATTCATTAATTCGAGATAAGCAATTGATTATTTAAGA
The DNA here is from genome assembly GCA_010014905.2 of Druon quercuslanigerum. Taxonomy (NCBI): domain Eukaryota; kingdom Metazoa; phylum Arthropoda; class Insecta; order Hymenoptera; family Cynipidae; genus Druon; species Druon quercuslanigerum. Next base: position 4,697 of record JAAAKG020186288.1, on the reverse strand, counting down.
AATTAATTATTCTTTTTGATTGAAAATAAAACTACTTCCTTCAAAATTGAAATTTTCTCTCAATAATTCATCTTTTTGTTTAAAATTCATTTATTCGAGATAAAGATTGATCATTTTAGTTGAAAATTCATTAGTTTCGTTGAAAATTTAAATGTTGAGTTGAAAGCCGGTCTTCTTTAATTGAAAATTCAATTTTTTGTTAAAAATTCATATATATAATTTAAAAATCGTCTTTCTTGCTAGAAAATTAATTTTTCCGTTTGAAAATTAATCGTCTTGTTTAAAAATACATTTTTTGTTTGCTTAACAATTCAAGTATTGCAATTAAATATTAATTAATTTAGTAATTAATTCATTTTTGTGGTTAAAAATAAAACTATTAGGTTCAAGGTTAAATTAAATTTTTTTTTTAATGAATTTGTTTTTTTTGTAAGAATATTTTTTTTTAACTGAAAATGTAACTATTCCATTTTTTGTTGAAAAGTAATATTTTTTAGTTCAAAATTCAGCTATTATTTTGAAAATTGATATTTTTTAGTTGAAAATTTACCTTTTTGATTGAGAATCAAAGTATTTTTTTTTAAATCGCCTTTTTTGGTAGAAAACTAATCATTTCGGGTTGAAAATTCAACTATTTGTTTAAAAATTCATGTATCTTTTTGAGAGTCCAAATTTCTACGTGAAAAGTTAGGAATTTGAAGCAGCTCAAATTAATTTTTAATATAGTACTCACATTCTTTTACCTAAAATTTTTGTTACCTAAATTGTTATTCAAATTCATGTACTTTAGAGACAAATTCGAGAAATGATTAGTTACGTTTTTTATATTACGTATTTTATTATTTAATTAATCTATTGTGCTAAAATATTCAGGAATATCTTGTAATATTAATTAAATTAAACTCGCAAAAAATCATACCTGGAAAAAACCTGGAATTTTCAGGGAATTTTTTTCCACGATTCGAGTAAACGCCCTGTTATTTGATAGACTGGTATGGCCGGTATTGGGTTATGGAGGAGAGATATGGCGATAAAAGGAATATGAAGAGATTGACAAGTTACAAGAATGGTATGTTAGGTAGACGCTGGGGATAGACTGGAAGACACCTCGATAGGTGACAGAAAAATCGAAAATTGATCAATTAAGTATTAGATCAAAAAAAGGGGGGGGGGAGCGAATATGGGTGTAACGGAGATAGAAGAAAGGAAAGGATGGGCGATAGAATTAATGAGATCGGAAGCAGAAAGAAGGGAAATTTTTTAAGGGTAGAGACAAACGAAAGGGGGCTGGAATAAACTATAAAGAATTGGAAAAAGAGACAGGGCATGAGAATTAATTGAAATATAGGGGGTGATTCTAAAATCAAAAATATAGTAAATGGTATATAATTATGAGAAAGGAAAGAGTACCAAAGTATTTATAGAAGGGGCGGGAGAGAGAAGGTGGATATTAGGAGAAAAGCTGAAGATAAGGAAGCTGGCAAGAGAATGCGGTAAAGATTTTAGGCGAGGATGGGTTGGATGAGGAGCGGATGAAAGTCACTATCATTATTTACACATTACAAATAAAGAATAACTAAAGTGATTAAAATAAACTGCACACTACTCGTTAATTTATTTCTAAATTTTTAGTTAAAGTTTGAACAATTTGTTCAATGATTACAAAGTGACTTCAATGATACACGTTAAACAGACTGCGGTCTTTCCTAGTCTTTAAACCAGTTATTTCCAATTTCCCTTTCACTTTAAAAATAGGCTCTAATTACCTTGAAAATGGCTCCATTTCCGGTTTCAGGTGGAAGCATCGAAGAAAGTGAAGCGAGTCGTTTTCTGGAACATAAGGCGTCGATTAAATTCGGTGTCTCAGCGTTTTACCAAACTTTAGTCTAGAAGTGGGTGGCGAAACGGAAAAAGGGTTGCAGTTTCGAATAGTGGGTGGGAAGGTAGAGAAAGGGGAAAGGGGTTAGAAAGGTGGTGGTAGACTTTTAAATGCTTCCTCGCATTAGCTGCACTCTAGTACGTGCAAGTGGTCTATTACAGGCCTTTCTCTCTTTTGCGAGATCCCCTACACCCTGCCTACCCTCCTGAGCCCCTTTGGCCAGCTTGACGGGTTTTCTGCTCTTTCCGATCTCTCGATCTACCTTTGCCTTTCCATCTACCGGCAACCTTCCGCTCCAGCGTGTCTTCTCCTTTCGAATCACCCTTTCTATGTCTTCCTCTCTCCGAGCGTCTTCTTCTGTCCGGCAGTCTCTGAAAGTCTTTTCTTGACCAAGAGAGCTCATTTCGATTAAGTATAATAGTGGAACGAATGAAAGACCTGAGTTTCACGAACCTTGTGGCTCAATATACTGTGCGTAAGTGTCTTATGTTCTGTCCGGAAGTCGCTTTATCCCTTTATTCTTTTCCTTTTTACTTTTCTTTATTGCCATGGACTGGAGAATATTCTGAGATTGAAAATCTATTTTTTTTATGTTCGAGTTAGTTCTTGAAAAAGAAAATAACCTACTGATTGGTTTTATAAATGATGCTAGGGAGAATAAAGAACTTGGGAACTCATTTTTGCTTCGATAATTTTTGGAATTTTCTTTTACCATCGTTCCCTAAATTGACTTCTATTAAAAAAAAGGAGTCAATTAGTATTTTTTATTTTCTTAATATGCTTAAGGCCAAGTTATTTGAATAAACACATAATAAAATATACTGAAAATTTTTGTTAACATCATTTTTGTTAACATTACCCTATAGAAAATTTGAAAATAAGTTTCAAATACATTTTAGACATTCTAAAATTGGTGGGATAAATTAGACCAACAATCCCGAACAGCCACTAATTTCTTGAAATCATTTTGCCTATATATTTAAGCCCACCAAGGTTAGTAAAGTCTAGAATCAATATTTTAAATTTATTTCAAAAAATTTCTCTAGGGTATATTACACGGAAAAAATTGTAACTGAACCAAAGATATTTATCGTTAATCTGGTCCCAAATATCGTTGTAAGCGAACCAATGACATTGAAAACACCTTTAAAATTGGGGCTATCAGCTGATTGAAATGATAATGTTTCAAGTCTGAATATAGCGCTAATCACATAGGAATAACTTTGACAGATGTTTGATATTAATAATAATTTATTTCACAGTGTAGTTACAATTTTAAACAATTAAAAGGTCTAATTAAAATAAAATAAAAGAAATTACCGATCGAACTTTTTTAAAATTTTTTTATACTTTTCCAAAAAGTAGGGGATACAGTTGGTTATTTAAAAAAAAATAGTTTTTTCAAATAGATTTTCATTTTATAGATTTAATTTTTCAGTACTTTCCTATTTAAGCTATACATATTTTCCGTGTATAAACAAAGTTTCCTTATATATTTGGGATGATTTAAAATTACTGAATTTTTAAAATTAATGAAATTAGTACTGAATAAATCTATTTAATTCCTTTCTGTTTAATAAGCTTTAATTTTTCTGTGGTATTTATTATCATGTGTAAAGTTATTTTCAGTAATTTGAAATTCGGGAATTAACTTTTTTCTGGAAATTGTAAATTACTAATTTCGGGAATTAACTACTTTCGTTAATTTAATAATTTTTGGAGTTTGAAAATTTCATAGGAATAAACTTTTTCGGTAGTTTTCTTTTCTTTCTGGAAATTTAGATTTTAAGAATCTTTATTTTTCCAAAAATATCTGTTTTGATATTTTAAAAATTCTGTCAAATTGTGTTATCCCATATACTTTATTATGAATATTTTTTCCCTAATATCTTGGCGAACACTGATTTCACTAATTAATAATAGTTGCGCTTTCCAGATTTTTTGCATCTCAGATATTTTTAATGGGATTTCATTTTTTTTGTATTTTAAAAACATAAGATAGTTACACTCAATTATTTTAAGTTTTCTTTATTATAAAATTTTAATTTTATATAAAAAAGCCAAAATACACGTCTATTCATGAAAAGCATTTTTCGTAGTTTTTTTGTACTTGGTGGTGAATCGCTCCCTCAAGTCTTGATTATTAGGTGTTAAAATAAAGATATATTTATTTTTCTCAAATGACACTGCTAAAAATGTTTCCTTATGTATTAAAATGACCCCTGATTTTTTAAAGAACTAATTTTTTTAAATTCAGTTCCCTAAGTGCTGTAAAATACAAATTTTAGAAAATAAAACACTCTTATTTTGTATTCTTTTACTTTTTACCTGAAAAGCAAATATGTAAACTTTAGTCCCAGAAACAAAAAATTTTCTCAGGAATTTTGCGGAAGTTCTTCGGAAACACATGAAACATTAAATTTTTTGGTTATATTGAAAAATTATTTTCATGAAACTTGTAAATGTTTATGAAATACAACTTTTTTTATTAATTTGCGGAATTGCCCTTTAGAGAAAAATTGAAGGGAGGTGAAAAAACTATAAAGAAAATTTTTTATATTTCTGAGATTGGTTATTCAAAATTACTCAAATTTTTTCTCTAATCCAGATTACAAATGTTTCTTTTGGGTTTTTGGTAGATTTTGTTGTATTCAGCGATTGATACCGTAAATCATGATAAAAATTAAAACCAAAATTTTGGTTAATTCATAAATAAGTTTAATTCGTAGGAAATAATTTACTAATAGATTTAATACTTTCACGATGATTCATTCTGATAAAGGAGATATTTCGGGTTTCAATCGTGTACAAAACTACG